>JAECUM010007326.1:0-37963 GCA_016617855.1 Megalonaias nervosa | reverse complement strand
CTACTCATGATCTTTCTATGGAAAACAAAGAATCCAATCAAAAATAATATTGTCGTGGAAAATATAAGACTCAGTTTACAATGAATTTTCTGTGGGAAATACAGGATGCATCAATCAGTGATGTTTCTGAAGGATACACAGGGCTTAATCAACAATGATCTTTCTGTAGGAAACACATTACTCAATCAACAATGATCTTTCTGTGGGAAACTCATTACTCAATCAACAATGATCTTTCTGTAGGAAACACATTACTCAATCAGCAATGATCATTCTGTAGGAAACACATTACTCAATCAACAATTATCTTTCTGTGGGAAACATAAGAACTAATCAGCAATGATCTTTCTTTAGAAACGATGGGACCAAATCAACAGCACTTGACGTGGAAAACATAGGATCTAATCAACAATGTTGTTTCTGTAGGAAACATAGGACCCAACTAACAATGATCTCTCTCCGAGAAACAGCAGACTCTATCAAGTGTTATCTTTCTGATGGAGATATAGAATTACCTTGCTTAATCCACACATTTAAGTATCAAGAACATAAGTGAATCAACGGTATCCCAAAAATTCAAGAAGTAGTTGGCATTGGAAAAGGGACCATTTAAGAATCCAACTCAGACATAAAGATATTCAGTTAGACTCGTATTTTAGAGTTATTCAGAGCTATGTAGTTGTAGTATCCAGATGATGAGTCAAACTGCTCAGAACAATTGAGCTCTTTCCCATCTCTGATCAGGCTCCAACAATATTTGTTGCTTCCGCTGTTCACAACCACAACCAACTCTCCCTTCATATATGATTTATTCACAGATTATATAATATTTTGATTTATTTTAGATTATTTACTATGATTCATTAGAGATTATTACGAATATATTAAGATATATAAATGTTTTGTTTTATATTTAAAGAAAATGGAACCCTGCATATCCATCTGCAAATGAAAGTACTGGTAAAAGTGTCTGTCTTGCAAACTATCAAAGTTGATATTCATAAAAAGTTATTCTTAGTATCAGGATCAATGTAAAATTTTACACAATTATACATTGTTGTGATGATAGTTGTCCTAACTGAGCATCATTGTTAGTGTATAGATTTTACCCAAGCCTACATTGTTGAGACCAGTGAAATCTATCTGACACTCAAGCCGCAAGACATCGAATTTTTCACTGTATTAAACAAATCAAGAATGACGAAGAAATATGCACATAACATATATATATATATATATATATATATATATATATATATATATATATATATATATATATATATATATATAATAATAATAATAATAATAATAATAATAATAATAGTGATAATCCAGCAGTACAATTAGACGGGAAGAAATAGTAGAAATAGCAGGAGTGGTAATCCTAGCAGTACCATTAGAAGGGAAGAAATAGGAGTAATTCTAGGAGTGGTAATCCTAGTAGTACCATTAAAAGGGAACAAATAGTAGTAATAGTAGGAGTGTTAATCCTAGTAGTACCATTAGTAGTGAAGAAATAGTAGTAATAGTAGGAGTGGTAATCCTGGTAATACCATTAGAAGGGAAGACATAGTAATAGTAGGAGTGGTAATCATAGCAGTACCATTAGAAACGAAGAAATAGTAGTAATAGTAGGAGTGGTAATCCTAGTAGTGCCATTAGAAGGAAAGAAATATTAGCAATAGTAGGAGTGGTAATCCTGGTAATACCACTAGAAGGGAAGACATAGTAATAGTAGGAGTGGTAATCCTAGCAGTACCATTAGAAAGGAGGAAATGGTAGTAATAAAGTGGTAATCCTAGTAATACCATTAGAATGAAAGAAATAGTAATAGTAATTGGTGGAGGAGAAATGGAGAAGTGCCACTGCTGTCAGATACATAAATCCAACAAGTGATGTAAAGTGATGGAAAAGGAATATGCATGTTCACCAAGTAATATTTAATATGGAAAAAGATATATATATATATATATATATATATATATATATATATATATATATATATATATATATATATATATATATATATATATATATATTGTACCAAGCTGGGTTGAGTCCGTAGTTATCAGCGCTGACATCTCTGAAATTTATAAATATATCTGCGAGCAACAGTATATCTGAGAAAAGATACAAGTCACTTATCACTTATATTTTTGCCGCTAAACGACTCCCATGTAAATTTAGGATAAGCATAATCATCATAGCTGACACTCTAAAGACTTAACCTAGAATAAAACTTATTTTTGTCAGGTAAACGTGTTTCATTAAATCTGCTCCAATCATCAAGATATTCATATGGAACGATACCTTTTCGTGTCAATAAACTTTATTTATCACCGAAATGTTCAGTCAAATTACCAACCTCACCGCAGCCTGTAACAAGCTCGTCTAGCTACGCTACCATAAACTGAAAACTATCAATAAATCTTATCTTAACTAATGTAACTGACATATAATTTTCAGTGTTATTTGGGATACATTTAATTCTATTGTTGTTATTAATTTTCAGACGATTTTATATATCCTAGTTGCCTAACGCTTCAACTATAATATGAGAATCGTATCCTCGGAAATTGTGAAAAACAACAGAAACGAAATCCAGTGCGGTATATTTTAAATTACATTTGTCATGTGCTGGACCGCGATACTTTCCAGCAATATGACAGGGATCTTTTACTCTATCTTGATCAAGCGCATGTTCACAAATATGTCACATTTCTGCTGCTGTAAAATCGGCTTCTTGATTTATTGTCAGTGGTTTCAATTTTGTGTGTTAGCGACTAAAATCAGGACAAAATAAATTTTGCTGATAATATTTTTAAGAAGCCAGACATCAGGATTCTCTCCATAAGAAATCTTTATTGATTTTGATAAACGTTTATCGGCAGCACAGAAAAGTTTATATGCAACTCCACAATGAATATGTTCTGGAATTTTTCTTGTCGAAGATTGATCAGGGTTATTTTCTGCACTTAGCACTGGAAGCAAATTACACTCGAAATGTGCATATATTATAAAAGGCACTTTCATCTTGTGTCTGAAATTTTTAAATTGTAATATCTTTTCATCTTCAGCAGGCATAGATATTCTCAGTACTTCAGAGCAATATTCGAGATGACGATGGAGAACCAGGTGTGACTTACATTCATGCAAGCATCTGACACTAAAATATTTATTTCTTTATGCTTTTTATACTGACTTCCGACTAGCCCGTTAATATTCTTGATTTTTATAAAACAATACATTTATTGTTGTTTGTGAGGATCTCGTGAGATGTATCTAGGATATATATTTTGTTGCTCATAATTGATACAAAATATATTAATACCTCATGTTAACAGGAGATTGATCTTTTTTTTTTTTTTTTTTTTTTGGACTTTGATTCTTAGCAATAGGAAGTTGAATTCCGTTAAAGTTTAGATTGTTAACATGACTAATAAAATTCGATGTTCCATAGGGATGAGCTCGTGCTGGAAATAACGCTGATAATATTGCCCGTTGAAACTATTTGTTGTCACTGTTATTCACATTAATAGAGCATTTTTAGTGTTTTATTTTAGTTGGCAGCTCCACATATGAGCTACCACGCAGTGGATTATATTTCATAATTATTTTATCAACTCTCTAGCCCTAACCAGATGCTGTGTATTCATCGATTTTTTCATATTTCCTGAAATATATTATCTGACACCGACATTAAATCTGTCTCAGTTAATATTTGACGAGATCTAGATGTGATATAAGGATTAGCAAATTCCTAGCGTTGCAGTTGAGATGCAAGTTTCTGGGATCTCGAAAACATATTTAGGTTAGAAAACGGAATACAAAACTGAACTATTATTTTCAGATCCTTGTGCGTGTGAAGCTAGGATTTAATTGTTGGAAGAAGCAGATGATATAATTGTTTAGCAGAGAAATTTACTAGTAAAAGTTTATTATCAAATCTCCAGCTGTTATCGAACAAAGCAAATGCAGTTGCAATTTTTACGATTAGTATCTTTCTGTCGAGAATAAACTTTTCTTTGCGATATCACTCAGTTCCAACATCTACTGTTTTATATTTATCTAATTGTACGATACTAAAATGTCAATTAGAGATTTAAAAAAACACAATACAATAATGACACCAAATTTATATCAGCATCCTATTATCTTGAACGACCTCGCAAGGTGCCAGGAAATATTCTAGGTTCATCCTAGATATAACTTGTTCGCCGCAATGCAATCGATCGGAATTTTAACTCCGGCTGGTTATACAATTCCAGTGAAATGTGAAGATGACGCAGAGCATAAGGAAATGTTGTTGGATGATATCATATGGACCTTGTTTAGCGGTGATAAGATTCCAACAGGGATGCGGGCTTATCATATTAATGGTAGTGTAACAGACAATAATATCTCAAATTTATCTTACAACCACATCCTATTTATAACAATTATAAATCTAACGATAGAGGAATTATCAGGAACATTAGAACAGGAAAAGTTGTTGGAAATATTGACAAGTTTGTTCATTTGCAAATTGTTATTCGAGGAACTAATACAAATTAAGTTTGTTACAGTGACTGGATCGCCTAATGCTATGCAACACAAGATCGAATCGCAGGGTGTGAATCACCCCACAATTTGATTAAAGATTTTATATTTCACTAGTTGGTATCAAGGTACTAAAACTATAACTATAACCTCTATATTTAACCAAACTTCGCTTACCTTTTATTGTTTTTACTTGTTCGATAATGAATATATCCTGCTCTGTCCGCCGCAGCTCCTGTTCGTAGAAACGTCCAGTAATTTCTTCTCCCAATGAATCTTTTAGTTTGTAAGTTACTGGTATTGTTGTTAAAATTTTATCCACAACAAATACTTCATCGGTCCAATTCGGGGTGAATCCTTTTTCAAACGTTTTTTTTTCACTAACGAAATTCTAACACGATCACTGACTTTAAACTTGTGTCTTCGATACATGTTCTCGTTCACTAGCACTGTTTTTTACTCCTTCGTTGGGCGACATTCCAAGTGTTTCATGTTTAGTGTTATTGTAATAAAATACAATCTTTAGCAGATCATCAACATATCTGTAAGTATTTTTAACTGTGAGTTCTTTATAGATGTTTTCTTTAAGCGTACCATTACATCTCTCGACCATGATACTTTTTCCATCATTTCCGGTGATAGATTTGATGATGTTACTTTGTTCCAAGAACTGTTCGAATTTCTCATTAAAAGAACTCCGCTCTGTGTCTGTGATCGGTGCATACTTTATTAGGCTTTCTTTCTATGTTGATTATAATACCTCGCATGGCATGAGTTAAGTGTTTCCTGTTTTCTCTGTGACAGGTACACTAAACGCGTATTTACTAAAAATATCAACTATGTTCATCAAGTACATTTTGCTGTCGTTGTACTGTGAAATGTTTGACATATCAGCTGTATCTATTGCCTATATGTCATCAACTGCATTTGCGATATTCCTTTGTCGAGGAAACTTTGTTTTTGGTTTGTGAAGTTGCGTCGCGAGCATATCCAGTGCAAGAATACTTTGCACTCCGTCACCTCCTAGCGAGTGTTGAGGCGCATGCGCTGTACCAAGCCGGGGTTAGCCAAGCCGAGACTCTCCGAGCGGGATTGTTCCAATTCCAAGTTTATATTTGGCTCCAAAGGTACCTTACAGTAGCTTACGATCAATTCGCACTTGCAGGCTGTAAAACAGGCCACCACTAGGTTTCATATCTCTTAGCTCATCAAGCGCAAAAAGTTTTTTATCGAGCGGATTCCAAGGACCTGTATACCTGTGAAATGGCAAAGTCCATCCTTTGCTTGGATTCGGTAACTTGCCAATTAACTTGTGAATATCTAAGCCGGATCTAATTACAGCTCGCTGATTACAACATTGACAGTGAGTTACTATTTTATCCTGCTCGATACACAGATCATAATCAGCTTTACGTTCACATGATCTGCGTGCAAATTGGCTCTGGATTTTTATTATAATTTAATCGTCGACTAAAATGACATCAAGAATTCTTGGTGTTCCTCCAGGTAGTGAGTCACTCAGTTTTGCTTGCTTTAGAAACATGCTGTCATTTCTGCCACAGGTAATACAGTCACTTTTCAGAATTAGTTTGTTATTTTTAGTTGTTTGTTGTTTCGTTTGTATTTTCCGTTTTACTTTTGCACTTCAGGCAATACGTAGTCATTGTTTATATTTTCTTGTTAGATAAAATTGTATTTTTGTCGCTTTTGCTAGCTTGGTGTAGGTGTAAATTGTAATATAAATTTCAGAAAATCACCTTGTCCGCTAGCGGACTGCTTTGCACTCTGCGCTTGCGTCGGGGATGCTTGAATCCGGGACATTTATTTGATAAATGTACTACTGTTTAACAATTTTTTTTTTCTTCAAATTATACTTTTTTGTAGACGTGGTCAACATCGCCTCAATTGTTGTATTGATCGACGAACGACACGTGGCATCCATAGAGCTAGTCGTGAAATTATAAACTGAGCATCATCAACACCTGCAGCTTTTACCAGACAATCGTATTCAATCGTATTGATCAGCTCCGTCAAGTATAAGTGTTTACGTTTATGTTTTATACCGCGAAATACCTTATTGTACTCGCGGAAAAATCCAAATATTGTGCTAAGCGGCAGCATCATAGTTATTTGATTTGAGCTATTTGTAAATGTTTGTTCCTCGTTTAGCTTAGCCCTCGTTATACATTCTATTTCTAAGTTTCGATATTCTGTTTAAGATGACTAACATTGCAGTTCCAGTAGCATCACCAGCTGGTGTAGGAATTCCGTTAATATTACAAATATATGTCAGCATAGTCCTTACAACATCAACATTTGCAAATGCAGCTGGTGCGGCAATTCCAACAGTTGCAGAATTATTAATAAGAAAAGCTCTAACTAAATCTAGATTAGCATAAGCTAGAACTGAATTTAAATAGGCAAATTCGTTTGCAATAGCATCACAAGTTTCAGTATCTTAAAACCACAGCACATTTGTTGCAACATATCGTGAGTAGTTGTCGCTGAATGAAACTACATTAGGAATGGTATTTGCTGTTGGCAAATGGATATAAATATCTTTAACTGTTTGATTAGTTAGTTGATATCTGGCCTTTTGAACAAACTCCAACCGTTGTTCACGAGTGATACTTGAGTCTCAGCATTATTATTACATGCTGGTGCTGTCACTTGTCGTCCCTGCACTTAAAGTACGGCTTTGTGCGGCAACAAAAATACATCTTCTCATGTATTAAAGGTTCATATACCCATTTTGTTAGGTTCGTTTGAATTTTAGTCTAGATACTCAACATACTCAAATGCTGTTGTTGAGGTGTCTGTACTTATTTACTCGGTCAGGCCAAGGTAATTTCGGACAGACAATCTTTATCTGTTATTGATAGACAAAATCGTTTTGCACTAAAATGCGGAAACATCAGCTAACCACCCAGCGATTTGAAGTCGTGTTTTAGTTACTAATTGTCTAATAATTTCATCGCCTGGTGGAGATAGCAGGTTCTTTTGTCGCTTTTATTAACACCTATGTAGTTTCTGATGTTGGTGATATTTCAGAAATTACTTGTTTTAGATCCCTGTCGCTGGCGGTCCACCCTTAAATTTATCAGGAATATTTTGTCCGACGGCTGTACTCGCTGCAGATGGAACTCCTGCGGCAAAGCTTTAGATGCGTCAAATGCGAAAGGTGCTACTTTATTTGCAATATCAGGTATATTTTCAATTATTTTAGAGAATATATTTCCGAAGAAACCTTCTACAATTTTTCTGCGATAATGTTTTCTTCGTTTCATTTTGTTACACAAAACTTTCTGATAAGATTTATCCAACTGACCTCAAGTTCAGATAATATGATACAATTTCATTGTTGAGATTGAGCTGTCGACGTGACTGATCAGTCAGTGTCATAATGGTAGAATATATTTGATTTTCAACACTAACAGCGTAGTATATTATCTGTCTTGGGTTTACTTGCATTAGCGATCCTGGTGGGACATCGGGACTAAAAGAATATGTTTTGTTTTTTTTTTTGTCCTTGGCTACCTCGTGCTGAATACTATCCAGTGGCAATAGAGCGATTTATTAAAATCGGGTTTATTTCTTTGATGCTGACAGCTGAGTCACTATCATAGGTTTTCTATCAACTGTTGCAACTGTTGCAGATCCGTATTGTTGTTTATTGAATCCGAGCAATGATCTGATTGTGTCTTGTTTGCTGAGAACTATGAACGAGTTATTTTCAGTGTTATTCTTGATCTTAATGTGTTATAGTTTGGAATGAGCTCAAACATATCTAATGAAATAATACTGCTGCTAGCGGTTATACGATATTTTATTGTTTTGTTAAGATCTGTAACGTTGTAGGCGCCTTGTTTTATCTTTACAGAGTTCCAATCGATAACACTTTCTCTGCTTACTTGGAATGTAAAATCATCATTGATGATAGTTTTAACATTTGCCATTGCATGCCAAGCTGTAATTGATGCTAGTTCTATTTCGTATTGTTTTGGGGACGCTTGCGTCCCTGTCAAGTTCGATTGGTGGATTATAAATAACAGAAATGTTTGCACTGTCTGCCATAGTCTGTGATGAATCAAGCAATAGTGTAGTTGATAGCATTCCTATTTAATCTGATAGATAGAACTGAACTGCTAGCAATTTGTACTTTGCGGTTTGCGAATCAAATCACTATGTAAAATAATCGTAAGTTATGTAAAATTTTAAAACAATTCGTTCTCGATTTATATGCTTATAATTCCGGCTTCTTTTGATGAGATTAATAGCATCAACCGGTCAACTGATTCAGCTTGGGATTTAAAAATCTTAAGACCATACTCTATTTTATTTTGTATTCTTTCTTCATCAAGTTTTCTAGTTATGTTTTCTAATTACGCTATTTTGTAATTAAAATCTTTTGTTTTTTTTATTGTTCTAAAGTAAAATATAAAAGTTAGCAATAATACCTTCTTGGTGTTGATCAAAATATTTGTTGAGTCATTGCAATTAGAAGATTCTTTGATCTTATCAAAACCCACTTCATTAGTTTTTCTCACAATTATTAGTTATTTAATGTAATTATCTACCATATCATTGCTCATCGTTTTAAAATTGTCAACTGTCATTTTATTTGCGCTATAAAAAATTTCATCACAGTCTCTAAACTCGGCAATATCTATTAGATATTTCTTTTCTCTTATTAATGTATTAATCGTTTCCTGTAACATAACCACATATTCTTCATCATCAATCACCTGCTCTTCAATTTTGTGTAATACCACAAATTTGGCAAGTAGACAAAGAGGTCCTTTTCCCAACAATTATTTTTAATCTAAAGGTGATATGGCAGAAATATCTGGCTGTTTGCCAAGTACACTTTCAGTCACTGGTTTGAATGGTCGTGCAGATTCTTCTGCTGTTTGTTGTTGACCTCGACGTTGCTGCTCAACCTTCTTCTTAAATGCGGCTCTCGTTGCAACAAATTTCTTTAGAACCTCTTTGAATTTTTAAATATCTGTAAGATTAATTTTCGCAGTACAAAAACCTGTCTATTCCACGTCTAAACATACGATTTCGATCTCTAGCTAGCTTATCAAACAAGACAAAGTTGTGTCTGCCAATACCAGTAGCATTATGATAAAGCTCAGGACATTTATATTTTAATATATCTCCGCACTGTTCTCGTGCTATATTTTGTACGTTAATATTATCGAGTCCAGCGAATAAATGAAAACAACCGGTATTTCGCCTGATAAATTGTTCGATATTGTAGAAGTCTTGTGACAGATAGAATGCATTACATTTATTTTAGTGCAACAATGAAAACTACGGTTTTATCTTATCCATCTTGGCGTTGCTGCGCGGAATGTCATCAAAGAAAATTAGTTTATGCTCATCCGACTCTTAACTTGGCAACTGAAATCAGACCTTCAGGTTGTTTTATGATAAAAATATCATCGCCTACGCCAAGCTCATTTTATAGTGTTTCATTGTATTTGCTAAGCAGCTCCTATCCATCCTGATGTGGACTGATCGTGCAGAAATAAACTCGATCGTAGTTAAAGAGGTCCTTAAGTAACAGATTCATAAGAAGATTAGTTTTGCCAGATCCAGTTCGTCCTACTATCAGATAATAACAGTCTGGTAGGTAGTGGTTGAGTGGATGTTTTATTAATCGCTCGGTGTCAGAGTTAATTATACTCATTCTATACTAGGCATTCACAACCTTTTATCAGCGGTCAAGGTTAAATTGTATCAATCGGTCAAAGTTAAATTTTATCGCGCAGTAAGAATAAGAATGAGCTATCACACAAAATTTGGTAGGTTAATCACGAGCTCAAAAGAAGATAAAAAAGCACCTACAACCACGGCGGATCGTGTAGATTTAACGAATTGCATCAAAAAATCTGGAGATCTAATGAGAGGTAATTTAAATAGTTCATGTCAGTGAGAGCTAGACCTTGAAACAACCTATCCTCCTGTCAACATAGATAGCACACAAGCTGTAAGTTTTGTCCAACTTAAGACGATTGAAAATAGCAATTTATTGCTCAGAGGTGGAAAAATGACTAGAAATGTCAACATGAGCTGACAAAATAATAAATCTCTCTTACTGACGACAATAGCACACAAGCTGTAAGTTATTCACAACTTAGCGCGGTCGATAATAACATGTTGTCAATAACTAGTGGAACAATGGCTGGAAATATAGATATGGGCGGAAAATTAATATTTAATACTCAGTTCGATAATACAACGTTGACCAGTAACGATTTTGTAACAAATGTAAAATTTGTCAGAGACAACTTTGTAATAAAATCCGGTGATACAATGGTGGGAAATCTAGACATGGGATTGAACAAGATAACGACTACGGCAATTCTATCAGCAACATCAGATTTAACAAATACAATTTACGTCTACGATATTATAGCTGGGAATATTGCATTATGAGTAGCAAAATCCCGTGATACGATGAGAGGTACGTTAGATACGGGCTCGAATAAAAAACAACGACTTATAATCCAGTCACCCCATCGGATCTTACAAATAACAGTACGTGGACGCTGAGGAAGCAAGTACAATTACTGCTGCGGATGCTGCTTATCTTAAAAGAACAGGAGGCATAATTACAGGTGCGATCGATATGGTTGACATAAAGATAACTTCTACGTATGTACCTGTTGCTTCATTATATCTTGTAGATAAACAGTGTGTGGATAGTCTTGTTGCCAAAATTGCTTGCGATTGGTGTTAGTATAAAACAAGCAAAAGTAATGTTGGTCACATTCCACATTTCTCTGACACTGGAAAAAATCGCTGAGGTTTGTTTTCTTGCATCTGCATCAAGTTATTATTCGGAAAATAAGCCAGATAACAGCTCTATATCTGACAGGTTAGAGTGGGTCACAGACGGAGAAATAAGTGACTTTGAGATCACAATAGGGTGCCCAGCGGCTGTAGCAATATGGAAAATTCGACTATGTGGCCAATTAAATTATAATCTCGGACACATTCTTCCTGAAAATTAGAAGGATCGAATTATACTTCTCGGCGATTTAGGCTTGATCCTGCACGAGCTACAAACAAGTAAGCGTATTTCCGGATTTATGTTACCAGAGCTATGGGTTTTTATCCTCGATTGTCTATCTTTGAGAGATATACACTTGACGATTTAATGTGATTGCAATATATAATGTCTGTTGATCCTCCATCGATCTGAGTCGCAAAAAGTTTTACAGCGCTCTACTAAACCCTAAAACGGGGATCAAAATAGCTGATGTTGATCAGCTAGACCCAGAAAGTGTTGAGGAAGCAAGAGCGATAAATATAATTGCTCGAATGAAAACATTAACTTTGGATTCACTCAGTTTAAATGAGAACAGCGACAACTTTGCTAGAGTTTCAGGAATGAGAGGCCCTCAACTGAGATACGCGACCTGAGACTTTGATATAATTAGCATATACTGTCCTGTACGTGACTATGAGAAACGGCGGTTAAAAGTTAAAAAGTTTTTGATAAATCCGTTGCTTGCGCTAAGCAACAAAAAAAAATCTTTTGACGATCGACCTTGTTAAAACACATTTTCATGGTGATAAGAAACCAGAGCAAGAGCGACTAAAATAGGTTCACGACGTACTCGACAAACTAGCTGAAACAAGAAAACAAACGTTTCTTAAATATCTATATCTAATCGAATGATGATTCGACATGGACTACGCTGTATAGTATATTTGTTGGTAATTTTTATACTTCTCGGCGATTTAGGCTTGATCCTGCACCAACTACAAACAAGTAAGCGTATTTCCGGATTTATGTTACCAGAGCTATAGGTCTTTATCCTCGATTGTCTATCTTTGAGGATATACGCTTGACGATTTAATGTGATTGCAATATATAATGTCTGTTGATCCTCCATCGATCTGAGTCGCAAAAAGAGTTTTACAGCGCTCTAATAAACCCTAAAACCGAGATCAAAATAGCTGATATTGATAAGCTTGACCCAGAAAGTGTTGAGGAAGCAAGAGCGATAAATATAATTGCTCGAATGAAAAAATTAACTTTGGATTCACCCAGTTTTAATGAGAACAGCGACAACTTTGCTAGAGTTTCAGGAATTAGAGGCCCTCAACTGAGATACGCGACCTGAGACTTTGATATAATTAACATATACTGTCCTGTAAGTGACTGTGAGAAATGGCGGTTAAAAGTTGAAAAGTTTTTGATAAATCCGTTGCTTGCGCTAAGCAAAAAAATATGTTTCGACGATCGACCTTGTAAAAACACAATTTCACGGTGATAAGAAACCAGAGCAAGAACGACTAAAATAGGTTTACGACGTGCTTGACAAACTAGCTGAAACAAGAAAACAAAAGTTTCTTAAATATCGTAAACTCAAAGGCAAGTTTGCTAAACGTTGAGTATTTGTGCGTTAGACATGGACTATTATGATGAAAAGACGCTGTTAAAAATAGCAGATAATAGTGCTGATACGAACCTGCTAACAAGAGCATATCTAGCTCTAATAGACTCTCTCACCGGCGATATAGTAAAGTATCATGTATATCATATTAACGCTGTATAGGATTGAGTTAATTGATCATGTCGAACGAGATCTATTTTATCAGTAGCTTCATGAAATTGCAACTGTAAAACTTAGTAAAACTATACAAAAGAAGCTGGAAAGTTGCTTACAGAAGCAATATTCAAACATATCAATGAGCTGATTGCTTGATACGTAAACCTACCTGTCAAAGATATAGAACAAGGAGATATTCGCGGTCTTCTGAGTTTTGCAATAGCATATGCAATTCTCAGTCAGCATCTAGTACTTAACAATTTTAAGCAGGGATAGTTATGCTGTTAGTTATATCCACAAAACAGAAGATATTTATCGTGATAGAGTCAATGATATTACTGAATTACTAACACATTTTGACCCTCCATTTTCATCCTCAGTTTTAACAGATATCAGATATGATGATATCTCATCTAAAGTATATGATAAGTAAAGAGATTGTCTCGCTAATCTTGTCACCATTTAGTGGTTTGATCGATAAGGCTGCAGCTGTAAATACTTTTACTAAGGCAATTCAAATAGTTACCGAAACCGTTTCATAATGACAAGAAAGCTCATCAAATACTATAAATATTACCATAACAAAAACTTTACTGTGTCAGACAATCTAAGAAATAGTAAAATAATAAGCTTGCTGAATTACATGCCTATGATATTAAGAACGACTGGAAGTATATCAGCTGGAGGAACCGCAAATCTATTATTGTTGATAGTGTCAGGGACAAGTGTGGCATTATCGGCAATAAACAAAAAGATCGAGCCAAATATGACAACAAAAATACTTCTTGTAAAATAGCAATAGCAACCTATAACAAAATTCTTAATTAACTTCGAGCTTATCAAAGAGGTGAAATGTTTATCATAATAATAATAATAATGTTTATATGTAATATGGAAGATATTACTGTGGAAGATACCATGTTAAAGATGAGCAGAATTCTTTCCCGGGGCAAGCATATGACGATTTTGACGATTCTGCTTACAATGAAAAGTACAGCACGTATTTCAAAAGCAGAAATATGATAAAGTTGTCTCTGGTTTGCAAAGAAAAGTCAGAGTATTTTACAGATTAACTTTCTGATGCTACTGATAATCTTTACAATCCAATATCACGGGACAAATACACAAATTTCACAATTGATGATGAGATAAAAAAAAAAGTGTTATGTCGATAAATCAATAGTTTCATATGGAAATATTATCAAGGTGCTAGAACCTGGCTCTCTCATCAGTGGTAAGATAAATTTATATCTGTTCTGTCATGATGACGAGCGTTATATAATAGCAAAAGCGGAGACTTTAAAAATATCTCGACAAGTGTCTATATAATGAAAACCGCAGTAGTGAGCATAAAGTGGTTGTTTCGGAGCCAACCCTATTTTGTCTGACGACGATGATGATTCAATGATAGGTTCTCGAGTTATGTAATCGATAATTAAATGAAATCGACGCTGTTGCCTCAGCAAAGTTGTTTTCGTATTTTATTTAGACTAACTCGGGGGGATATGGAAGGGGTAAAAATCATGCTGACGTCCAAGTACAAAATAGGGGGATTTAGGTCAGAAACCTTCTTTTTACTTACTACTACATATACGATGCACCCTTCTGGGCATAACCGATGAATGTTATGAGAACTATATCCAACACCATAGATGTTGTCATTCCTGTCCATACCTACTCCTAAATGCCATTTGAAGTTGACTGGACAATAGGCATACTGCTTCTTACCTTCCTTACTGGAACAGTGAAGGGAATTTGTATAAGGCACAGGTATAGGCTCGTGTTTTAGAGGTATTCAGAACTATATAGTTGAAGTAGCCAGATATTTAGACAAACTGATCAGAGTAATTGACCTCTCTCCCATCTCTGATCAGACTCCGGCAATACTTGTCATTACTACAATCTCCAACCACAACCATCTCTCCCTTCACAGCTATTGTAATTCCCTAGCACCTATATATAGTTGTTGTTGTACTGGCTGGAATGATGACATCATCCCTGACTGATAGATTCTGAATTTTATTCCTATCATACACAGATACAGCCACTTCCTCATCCCTCACCATATATATGTCACAAGCAGTTCCTGCCAGTTTACATTTTGCAACGACTTGATGCGAGTTGTTAACAAGAATGCACTGATATTGATATCAACAAGAATCACGCTGTCTCTAGGGAGAATAGTAACACCAGTATAATTTGTACTGACTCCACTTATATTTACATTAAATGTTTCAACTTTATCAACCTGGCATTTCTTTGTTGGTTTCCTCAAACCAGGTATATAAAGAGTTGAGGCAGTTATGGTCTGACGTTTTCCAATATCGAATGATGCCGGCGATAAAAAATATTCTAACAGTGGAGTGAACATCACCTGCACTGTCAGTGTCTGCCCTCTCGTATGTTTCTCTGACTTGAGAATAATATAAAGGTAGTTGTGACTTTATTTTTCTCCAAAGAGAAATATTTGTATATCAGTTCCATTTCTGTCCACTGTTTCTCACAAAATTTGAGAATTTCATATGGCATGAATCAGTGAAAAGCACTGATGGTTCTCTTTTATTCCGATAGCAACTTCTTTGTGGATTCTCCTTCCCTCCGTCTTCACTTTCATCTCTAATTCGTCCAAAGCTGTATTGATTTTCTTTCTCATTTCTGTGATTTGATCAATCAGTCCAGTAACTTGGGACTCAAGATCATTAACATTGGACTCCTTTACATCTATAAACGTTTTTAAGTGAGTTTCTAGTTTCTTCAGCTCTTCAATGATTTCATTTGTCTTCGTTCCACGTAGCAGAGAGTTCCTCCTTCAACTTGCTCATATCTGAGCAAGTTTTATGGTTTTCGAAAAAGCAAATTCCACAACAAGCCACTTTGTGATTACTGCAGTAGAATTTTAAATTTTCACCGTCATGTAAAAAGCATGTAAAACCTTCAGCAAATTTCATCACATTTTGTAGGTTGTTCAATAAATCCTTCTTTGTAAGAATAGTGTGATTTTTTTATTTTCTGTTTCCTGTGAACGCGTAGGCCGTTATCATACATTGCTTCCTCGCATTATTGAGTTATAATTACTTCTTATGTACTCAAAACGCTTTATACTGAACGTGTATTTTTTTCTTCATGGTCGTGTCTGGGCATGTTTAAAGCTTGCCTGCTATACGAAACTTTTTGACATAAATAATATTGTAAGTTAAATATCTTAAACTATGCCTAATATAAATAGTTCTAAAAAATATAGGTCAGGCCAAGATAGTTCCAGGTGAAATAAAAAGATATATGTTACACTGTGGATACCAAGGTGGGTTTTAAAATAGTGAGAATATAGTATAAATACTAAATTAGATATGTGTGAACTCTGACGAATTTTGCCTTAATGCTGCAACTCAATCGAAAGTTCGCAATTAAGAAACCTGCTCTCGGGAGTCTAGTTACATCACAAAAATGTACATGTATAGGAGATACCGCTTCGTTCCCAATGTCGCAGTGTTATTTGTTTTTCTTTTTATTGACTGCTATCTACTATTTTTCCATTAAAGCACACCCGTCATAAACAATTTTGCCCTCTTCCGTTTTTAACCGGAAATATTGAAGTTTCCATTCCACTTAAGTAGAAGCCTCTCTCTCTCTCTCTCTCTCTCTCTCTCTCTCTCTCTCTCTCTCTCTATATATATATATATATATATATATATATATATATATATATATATATCTTAATAATTGCGTTTCAGTCTCATGAGATGTATTTAACGTCTAACTTGGCTGCGTCTTGGCTTTTCTGTCTTGTTATCCAATATTAAACACGGACTATAATCCTGTGAACAATAAATACATATTGTTTTCACAGAGTAAATTTGCTACATTTAAAATAACAAAATTATTGATGTTTTACTTTGAAAAAGTGTCAATTAATGGCAGGAGCATTGGTCGTCAAGAATGTGTCGAGGTTTATTCGGTTTATTCATTTGTTAGAGAATTGTTTGTACGAGATGTCACACGAAAAAACAGTTCTGACGCTTTCATGAAGAATGACCATAATCACTTTTATCTAGTTACTTTTCTTTACCTTCACAGCGGAAGTTGTTTCCATTAATAGGATCCATGATTAAGGTAACCTGTTATACAATATTCATGTAGTGCGATACATTTAAATACTGACAGAGTAAGAAATAACTTTTTTGACTATGCTGATGTTGAAATAAAACTACTGATTTCTTTTCACATTGTTTTTTTCCACACGAAGATTTGATCAGTTTTCCGTTGCAAATATCGAGATTATTCTGATGGTAGAAAGCAACAGTACAATATTAAACGGGTACTTTTAATGAAAATAAATGTTTGGATATATAATGACGATCAATCTTGCTATTAATGAATACGCACAGTATATTAAATTGTATCGTACGGTATTGAATAAACTTAAAGCTGTATGTCACGAAATTAGTAGGTACTCTACTTTTTAGACAGATGAAATTGCCAAGAATAACATCTGTATTCTTGAAGCAACATCCGTATTTAGTGAACTTTATTACACTGAAACATCCGTGTTCAGTGATTCTTGTTGCACTGAAGTTACTTTATTACATTAGAATGACATTCTTATTCAGTAAACATTATTACATTGGAACATCATCCGTGTTCAGTGAATTTTATTACATAGAGACCATCCTCTTCAAAATCTTGCGGTTAAGTGATATTATTTTCAGCATGAATTCGGAATGTCTTCAACGGGATGGAATAAATTCACTAGTTTTGGTCGGGGACAAGTTTCGTGAATATCGTGATTGACATAAATTACGAAAGATAGGTATATGTGCAATGAATAGGACCGGAAAGCCATCCAAAAATATAAGTATCAACTAACATGATTTTTCTTATAATCTCAAACTTCATCTCCAAAAAATGAATTATTTCTTGCTAAACTAGTGAACACGTGGTCTAATATATATGGATAAAACTGAAGGTGGAGAACTCCACAGATAATATGTTGCTTAAAGACTCTCATCTGATTGGACAGTGTCCCTTTTTATGTAGAATTGCTGAGCCTGTCACTCTCAACTGACTGACCTGTAACCACATTGTTTCAAACTTTTGAACCCCAATCTTTGTATAAATGTCATCTAAATAATCCTAGGCATTTTATTGTGTTTTAGGTTTTGATATAAAACTGTTGTGAACAAAAGTATTCATGGCTCCTTTAAGATCATTCTCCAGAATTATTTACTGTTGTGTTCAGATATAATTTCAGACGAATCACTCATTATAAATTATTCATTGGAATGGTAAGGTGCTCATTGACATTTTGGATAAATTCACTATTTGTAACTATTGTAAATTCAGTCAATGACGTTCAATGACATTCTGGATTATATTATTCTGATAAATCGAGAATGTCGGCAGATCAGTTCATTCAAGACTATTGCTACATTGGCACATTCATTACTGGAATTCATTTTGAAAGCTATAATGTTGGATTTGTGACAGAACGTTTCGAATTGTTTGTATTTAATTCACAATATTATAAGTTCATTTACATTTGGTTTTACTTTCTAGCAGAGAGAAAAAAATTTATTTGCTCATTCTAATAAACTTATTGGTTTCGTTTCCTTCTGTTACTTAGCTTAAGACTATTGGATCCTAACAACACACACACACGTACACACACACACGCCCTAGATAACAAAATACTAAAGCCGGATAAACACACACACACACACACACACACACACACACACACACATATATATATATATATATATATATATATAAAGAGATGGAGAACCTCTCGTTGCGGAATCAAGTGTCAGCCAGAATGATGTGAAAAAGAAGTTGTCTGCTGCGTTTTGCTAGCGAAAAGGTTCAGTCGGAGAATGGGTCAGCTTTTCTGTGGGCACATTGTTGTGTTCAATAATCGTCTTAATGCTATGACTATTACTTAAAGAAGCAGCAGATGCTTTTTTTAATAAAAAGCCGCATGTCCCTATCTTACGATTTTACATAATACTGCATGCCAGCAGAATTCGTGCCGTTATATTTAGAAAAAAAATTATGTTAGCTGTAAGATTAGCTTGTCTATTTGAATAAATCATGTTGCATAAAATGGAGCTCAGGAGAGATATGGAATTGTTTGCTAAAACACACAAGATAAAATATAGGTTGCTAGAACCGTTTTCGACTATGCCAAGCAAAATATGTGGTTCCGAGCTGGACATGGTCCTTGGAGTCTATTCAATTGCCTCAGCCGTTGACATTGCCAAAATAATAGTTAAAGTCAAATCATTTTAACGTCTTTGCCTTGTTCTATCGAAAACACCATTTGAGTTAGTCCAAACCATAGACTATTTAGATACATCCCAAATGGATACATCGTTGATGACAATAAAATTCTTCGTTTGGATGCCCGTTTTGTTAGAGACTTGAATAAGTTGGCAGTAAATCTTTCACAAATGTATTGAGTGTGGAAGTTTTAGAGGTAGTTTTATATTGCATGTTGGGCGTCACAGTGTTTCGAAAGTGCTAGCTAACACAACTTGGATTTTGTCAGAATAAGACAGAAAATTTAAGGTATGTAAAAGATTCGGTCGCGTTTCTCATCGTAGGATCGTTTGGTGATGATGGTTAATTTGTTGATCTGGACGAATACACAGAGGCAGAACTGATCAATTTTCTTAAGAAAACAAAATCTGCAGAAATAATATGACTGTATTATAACGGACATAACAGATCAATGAAAAATTTATGAAGTAATCGACATTATCGCCAGACAAAAGGTTGGTGCCGGTCTTACCAACCTGTCTTGTCGTACAAGTATGAATATGTTATATAATATTTAATTGCAGTTCCTCTGTTACACTACAGCTTGACAATAGATTTCTGCTAGAAATAATAACGGATTCACAGGAAGCAAATGTGTCTTTCTGGCCACTTGTTCAGTACCTTCTTATAATCTGCAAAACGTATAGTGATGGCAGCGAGACTGCTATCTCTCCCGTTCAGCTGCAATTGAATTGTATGTTTTTCTCCAGGTATCAACAAACGAAACTCTTCAAAAATTACCATTTAAGGTTTGATTGACTAATATTACGGAAACCGAAAGTTTGGTCATCGTAGCCGTCTAACTGTCTGACAAACTAAATTTTAGTTTATTCTAAGTCCACCAATTCTTATTCATGTAAATTTCACGTTTGAATGCACCAACCACACCAAGGGTCATAGAGTATTATCGCTGTCTGTCTATTCTTCCGTTCCTGTCTGTAAGTTTTCTATATTATCATGAGTTGTATTTGAGAGACATGGAGATTTACCAGAATGTTGTTCTCTGATAACGAGCGGAAACTATTCAGCTGGAAGTTCATCTATTAAATATCAGGATGACAAAGGCTAAAATATATATCTTTGCTCGTCTGTTATCTTTTTCATTTCTATATAATGATCTGATTTATATTTGTCCTATGTTGGACAACATCATAGGAATATTTATCTTGTCTTGAGAATGAACACTTTCAATTTGTAGTTTGACTCGGTCAAGGACCATTCAACATAAAATTTCTGTCTGTCTGTATGTAACCTCGTTGGTATAAAATACAAAGGAACGCTTGTTGAACAATTTTCCAAAATAGAATGTACTTGTTTACTTTTAACTATTTTTTTTCTAGGGTATTAGTTTCCAAAATCAGGTGAATGAGACACAATGCACTTAAATACACTTTATCCAATTTTCGGCACCATTCTCGGTTTGTTGAAAATAAACAAAAGTCTGTTAAACTTACCGATAGAATATAATTATCACCATATATTACCAATAGTAGAAGAACGAAACTATATATTAGA
Organism: Megalonaias nervosa; assembly: GCA_016617855.1. Classification (NCBI taxonomy): domain Eukaryota; kingdom Metazoa; phylum Mollusca; class Bivalvia; order Unionida; family Unionidae; genus Megalonaias; species Megalonaias nervosa. The sequence goes on along the minus strand of JAECUM010007326.1, from coordinate 17,024 downwards.
ATTACTTTAAAGATATGGTTGCATAAAACAGTACATTTTGACCAATTTTCTCACTTTGAACATTACGAAGTTTGCACTGTGTCCGTTCCATTTGTTAGGGTGTAGGTACTGTGAAGTTACCAGTAGACTAGGTATTTGATGTTCAACATTAAAGTATCGAAATCAGTATTTGGATCAAAAAAAATAAATGTTGTAAACGTTTGTGAGTTTTGCTGCAGTAGCAAATTTTGCTTATTTTAAAATTACACAACGAAAAGATTCAAACTTTAAGACATATAAAGGCATTTTTTGAAAATATTCGTTATTATATGTACCTGTTATAATACAAAGATCACCAGTAATGTTATTCTGTAAGACACTTGCCAATCTAGCATCACCATAACCGAATAATATGCCGTGTCTTTAGGTTCAAAGGATGTGTCCATTAATTCTAATAGGCTATCAAAATAATAGATCTGTGCATGACAAGCCATCTCTAATATTAGAGAATACTTTCGTCTCAGGCTGGTAGGCTTTCCATAGCCCAGAATACCCCACCACCCCATCTATATCAATATAATTTATGATTTTCTTTCCTTTTTCTCAGGTGTTGTTGTTTCCGCTGTAAATGCTTATAAACTGCTGTCCGACATTATTACATTATTACATGCACCATTTTATTTTTATATGTAACATTAGCTATTTCCTTTCGTTCTATTAGTATGTGTATGTGTGTTAGATTTTTTAACGTAGCTTTATCACTTTTTCAGCCACATCGCTACGATGTCTGCATTTTGACAGTTTATAGAGATGTCTAGCATTGGGTAATCATGCCGCAGACATGTAACATCATGTCTGACTCAGTCACATTATCCTGACGCCAGGCCTACCAGTCCTTACACTGACCTGTTAAAGCTGAGCGCCAAGCGAGGCAACTACTGGTACCATTATATGTTGTAATAGTTTGCCTACATTAATCACATCAGCCATATTAAAAAGTAAAGATCATTGTTAATGATGCGAGAGTTCAAAATAAGCGTACGCTTGTTGTTCACTCCTTTATTTCTATTGTTTAATTTGATGAACTTTCCACTGTGAATTCCGCTAACAAATACTGTTTAAATCACCATTAATTTTGGTCTGTGGTGAACATGGGAATTTCGCATTACTATTTTTGCCATGCCATGCTCATTTATTTCTAGAAAAAAAATGAGGTCGGAAATATCATTTACAACGCATTGTGATCATTTTATCCGATTAGTACAAGGCATTGCTGAAACCACTAGTCGATCACAAAGCAGGGTTATCGTATATTAGTGCATGACTTTGCTGAAGTAGCTAGTCGATCACAACGCAGGGTCATCGTCTATTAGTACATGGCACTGCTGAAACCACTAGTCGATCACAGGGCAGGATCATCGTCTATTAGTATATGACATCGCCGAAACCACTAGTCAATCACAAGGCAGGGACATCGTCTATTAGTACATGACATTGCTGAAACGACTAGTTTTTTTTCCGCATTCAACCATTGGCGCAGTAATATTAAATTTTATTATTATTTTCTTATTTCGAAAACATACATAATTTGGCCTCCATATTTTGAGCCGATTGTGCTTTTCAAAATACGACTTTCGGATAAACGTTTGGTATATAGCACAGACAGGTTTATCTGTCACACACGTTGAACAGAAACAAATGGTCTATTAAGGTTTAACACATACGTTTACTGGGAACAATTGTCTGGAGGCACGTGACATTACACATATTGGTCGGGTACTAATATGGCTGTCACACCTTATCAGCTAGTCAGTTCGCTAAATCATCTACACTCATGTGTTCTACAAAGATAGAAGAAGAAAGGTTTGCATGAGCATGCACGTAGCCATTATCATTTTCCTAGAACTGGAAAATTCACCACGAGAAAAAAAAATCCCCTGCTTTACATTACTGCCAAAAGGTTATACATGGCGACGGGCATGAAGGACAAAGAGTATTGATGATTATAAACCCTACACGTATCAGATAGGCTTATTAAAACAAAAAGTACTGGAGAAAATAAACCTACATGTACCGTTCAAGTACCATAAAACTGATCAGCGGCTAACATTGATTTTTCAGATGGTAAAACGCTCTCAGTCTGATGTTATTTTTGTTTCCAGTTTGTTCGCTAGTATGTGTGGAAACACGACCATATCACCACATTTAAAAGACATTAACGACAACGGTCGATTCTATAGGCATTTTTGTTTTCTTATTGAGGTGAACGAAGGACTACATTTTATGTTTGTGTTTTCTGATGTGGTCAAGTATAACGTCGTAGATAACACGGCTGCTCCGTTGCTGAGAGTCACTTCTTTCAAAGTAAATTCTGCCTGAACTGTTTTTTTCGCTGCTTACGATGAAAGAAGAAATACATATCACGTTCACCGATAGTTTATATATATCCACTATTTAACTATCAATAAGTCATATTTTGACAGTGTCAAAAATTAGTATTAAAGGAGACCTTGGACACAATATTATATTCTCAGAAGTAAAAGTCATCGTGAAACCTATTTGGATCAGAAAGTCGATCCTATTGAAAAAGTAATCCCTGATTTATACACAGCTTGTGCAGTTGCTAGAGTTATGGCAAAGAAAACTCTGGAGAATGCCCAGGATATTACTCCTTTAGCTGACACATTTATAGGCCAGGCTTTTGATTAGGTCACTTTTGATCCTGGTATGTATCAATCAAGAGGTATTGGTCACAGTGATCCTCTATTTACTAATCATTCTCTTTATTCTCATCAGGGTGACATACGGCAATCACTCTTTGTGGAAGAGGAACAAGATCCAGAGATCTCCAGTTTGTTTCAGAGGGCTATTAGCGAAACTTACGCCACGGAGGACCTGCTTGTTATTGTCTTAAAATGGGGAACTTGTAAGAAAATTTAGACCACCTTAGGTACCTGTTGCTGACGAGTGGTCAGTTAGCTATCAGACTGAAGTTCCAAAGTCGTATAGACAGCAAATTCTTAGTTTAGCGCACGAAACTCTTTTGGCTGGTCATTTAGGGATCAATAAGACTTTTCGCAGGATCTTGAATAATTTATATTGGCCAAATATAACAAATGATGTTTGTAAATACTGTAGATCTTGTCAAATGATAATAAAATCCAGTCAGATGATACCTAAGGCTTTTCTGCGTCCAATTGTTGCAATTGACGAACGATTTAGCAGCCTAATGGTAGACGGTGTCAGTCTCTTACTTAAGACCAAATAAGGCAACCAATACCTGCTGACCATGATGTGTGTTTCTAACAGATTCCCAGAAACACTTTCTTTGAGGTTTATTAAAATTGAAACCATTGAAAAAGATTTGATTAAGTTATTTCAGCAATTTGGTCTTCCAAAAATCTGTTCATTCTGATCAGGGCCAAACTTTATGTCTGGAATTTTCCAGCAAGTTAAGCATGCATTAAGCATCCAGCAATTTAAGTCTTCTGCCTATCACCCTTAAGTCAAGGGGCTTTAGAAATATTTCATCAAACATTGCTAAATATGATTCGGTCATATTGTTTTCATACAGGAAATTATAGAAACGGAGGTGTTCATTTACTGTTGTTTGTTTTTAGGGAATAATTTCAAGAATCTTTAGAATTTCATATCTTTGAACTAGTTTTTGGACGCACTGTCCGTGGACCATTCAAGTCTTTTAAAGGCAAACTTCTTTCCAAAGAAGAGTCAGAAATAACCTTCTGGATTATGTTTCTAATTTTAAATATAAGTTGACAAAGTTTTGTTAAGTTGCTTGAATTAATCTTCATTCTACTCAGTGAAAAATGAAATTATGGTATGGCAAATGTACAAATGAAAAGAATTTTTAGGGTGTTGGGAGAGTTCTGGCTCACTTGGCCATGCATCAAATCCTTTTTAGGCTAAATACTATTGGCCTTAGACATTTGAAAATAAAGAAAGTGATTTAAATGATATCATTAACTGTCCTGAAAGGCGAAAACAAAAAACAACTTTGCCATATACATATGTTATAAGGAATATGGTGATTGAGATAGCCTTGTTAAGTATGCAGTCAATTTTGTTATACCAGTCCCACACTGTCAGGACTTAAGCAATGAAATCAAGTCACTTAGGTGTAACTATTCTTCTGAATTCTGAAATATTGAATGATCTGAGCCAGAAACTTTCAAGCCAACAGCCACAAGACAAGAGTGAACTAAAACAGCTATTATTTGAATATGAGCACTTGTTTCTAGATGTTCCTACATGATTACATTAAATCTACCATGACACAGAAATTGTAGATTCCACAGCTTTGAAACAGCATTCGCACAGGATAAACCCTCTAAAACAGGAATGTTTGAAGAAAGATTTTCAGTATTTGCTGGAGATTGATTTCACTGAACCATGTAAACGTGACTGGAGTTCGCCGTGTATTCTAGGGCCAAAACCCGATAATCCCTTCCACATGCGCACCGATTATAGAAATGTGAATAATGTGACTAAAACAGATTCATTTATATTGCCAAGAATCGATGAGTGCATTGAGAAAATTGGAAATCCAAAATATGTCACCAAATTTGACCTTTTCAAAGGATTTTGGCAAAATTCCAGTGACGGAAAGAGCAAAGGCAATTTCGGCATCCATTAGTTCCAGACGGACTTTATCAATATAAAGTCATGCCGTTTGGGATGAAAGATTTCCCTTGCACTTTCTAACACTTATTGAATATATTTGACAATGTTTTTACCTTTTCAACAACATACACAAACAATATAGAGAAAGCTAACCAGAAGTTCATCCTCAAGCTAAAGACTTCATCGTCAGACTGATTTAATCTCTGCTGACTTAACATCGCTCGATGGAATGATGAGCTATGTTAACATATTTTCTCACATATGTGGCAGGTTGTAACAGTTACAACCTGCCGCATATCTGAGATAATCTGTTAACATCGCTCACCATTCCATCGAGTTTCTATGTCAAATTTGAATAGGTTACTCTTGCTTTTCTGAACAAGTTTTATTACCTTGTAGAACTCAAAATGGATCACTTCTGATAAGACACAGTAAACACTCAGCCGGACAATTATTTATTTAACAAGCTACTCGTGAATAAACCATTATTATGTACATGTGATTCGCGAAAATCGGTGCCTAGAATGTGAATGTCGGTATAATCTGGAAGCTCTCATTTTACGCAGGACATATATCTAGATGATGGCGATGATGAAGACAATAATGATGATAATGGAAGTAAATCAGTAAATAATTAACTCAAGTGGCTAAAACTGTTTATACATTTTGATACGTGCTGTTAATACAGACAGAACTTTGCTGGCAAGGCTTGACATATTTTGTCTTCCAAACTTGTGTCCTTTATTTTGAGGAGTCCAGTAAGGAATGTTTATTTATTTATTTATTTATTTATTTATTTATTTATTTATTTATTGTAGAATTAGTAGTAGTAGTTGCAGTACTAGTAGTATTAGTAGTAGTTTAAAGAATGTTTATTTTCCATTAGTAGTAGTAGTAGTATAAAGTGAAGATATTTATCTGACGGTATTGACTCATATTACATGTGTTCCCTTCTCCTCAATTACTCATAGTGTAAGTTTACATCAGCTTTGACACCGTCCTGATAATAATCGTTCATTATCTCATTAGCTTACGTATCAACATGTAAAATACACAAGACCTCATCCTTTTATCGTCCTTTGCGTGATGATGGAAAGAATTCAGCTTGAATAGAACACTTTTTATAATTAGTTGCTCAGGCTTCGTGTATTGTAATTAAATGTCCTGTCTTACATCTGCAGCATGAATGCCGGCATCAATGACGGTACAACAACAAAATATCTGCCTTTTATTATCCTTAGCGTGGTGTTTGAAAGAAATCAGCTTAAAAAGAAAATATCCTATGATTTCTTCATTTGCATTTTATTTATATTTTGTACTTTACATCTGAATCGTGAGCTGCAGAATGTGTGTACACGTGTCATAGCGAGGAGGGAGTAAATTTATCAGTTGAATACATGATATAAGAAGAGACGTGCTTGCCAAAAGCTGGTGTGATAACAAAGAGACGATTGCAGTTAATGTATCAAGTTATAAAGAATGATTGTTTTGTATTAGGTCGGAGCTCATGTCTACTACAGTTTTTGTCCCGTGATATTGGCATGTCATAATCACAAAGAGTTTCAAGATAACCCTTGGTAGGTCTGACCTGCCTCTAAAAAGGCCAGAGAACTATGCAGCACTGATCGGTTGCATCAGCCCGGATATCTAAGGTGGTTATCGCGGCTGTCTCGAGTTAAGGAAATCCTCGTTCAAGCCCTACTCCGGCAGTCAATTTCTATTCAGTGTGACATGTTCTGTCCATTCATTGTTCAATGTTGCAAGTACGGAAAAATAATAACAGATATGCAGTTAGATAACAATTAAAAGTAATAAACTCACAATAATAATAAATAATAATAATAATAATAATAATAATAATAATTATTATTATTATTATTATTATTATTATTATTATCAACAATAATTTATCGTTCACGTTTTCACGATCAACATCAAGTTGATCTATTTATATATGGTGCTGAAGCCTACCCAATGATATTTAAAATGCAAAAATAATTAACATCATCTATTTTAGGTGACGTAATCTGATTAAAACTTACTAGCATTTTCAAAGTGAATGATGCGTAGCTTTCGCTTAAAACACGAAAATACTGTGTATACATTTTTGCGATTACAAGAAGGATGTTAATGTTTAAGGAAATAACACTGAATTAAACTGCGATATGAGAGTCTTGATAATCTTCACTGTAGCAAATTATATTTGAGCAGTTATCTTACTTTGTTTACTCACACAGTGTAGGTCTATGAAGACAAATGGTACCCTAGATACAAAGTTAAACTGCCCAAGTTTGGAGAACCCGTTAGGTACGATTTCTATATAACTTATTGTGTGTCAGGTTGAAATCTCATCACTGGTTTAGAACAAATTCCTACTCATACATCTTCAGTTTACTCGATAAATGTGTAGTTTTGGTTCATTGTTGTCTGTGATGATAAACATATCCCTACTTTTGGCCATGCATATTGCAAACGGATTTGCTGGCACTCCTGTAGTTATGATCTCGAGTGCAGATCCATCAGGACTCAGATGATGTATGTTGCTTGACATGTATCCAGTAACAAATATGTTATCATCTCTGTCAACAAGAACTCCTAATGGCCACTTAAGATTATTAGGATTGTAGGTGAATTGCTTCTTGCCTTCCATGTCAAAACACAGCAGTGTATTCTTGCTCGGTAAAGTGACGTAGACTCGTGCCTTAGCTCTACTTATAGTCATGTACTTGTAGTACCCGGATGGAGCATCATATTGTTGAGAAGACTTTGCATCTCCTTCTATGCTGATTAGACTCCAGTAATACTTGTTCTTGCCACAATCACCTGTCACAACCATTTCCCTCTTCCCAGCAGCTGCTATTCCATAGCACCTGTGTTGAGTTGTTATCGTTCTGACTGGACAGATGATGTCATCCCTGACTGACAGAATCTGAATTGTATTATGATCGGGTATGGACACTGCTACCTTTTGATCATCCACCACACAAAGGCCTGCTGGATTCCCTGTCAGGGTGTTGCTTGTGATGAATTCATAGGAAGAGCTTAACATGATGCATTGACTTTGGCTATGATCAGCCAGTATCACTCTGTTTCCAGGGAGAAAGGCGACGCCATGATAACACGATTCAGTACGACCAGGAAGCATTACGTCAATTTCATCAACTTTTTTAACTTTACAGTCTTTTGTTGCTTTCAACAAACCCGGTATTGTAAGATTTTCTGATGTTGTCTTAGTCACAATTTTACCCAAAACTGAAGAGGATAGCGACAAAACAGATTCGATCAGAGGAGAAAATTCCAATTCCATCGAAATCGTTTCATTATTCAGGCACTTTTCTCTCACCCGCGTGTAATATGAGGACAATTGTAACGTCATCTTTTCTGTCATCAGAAACTTTTGTGGATCGCTCCCGTATTTATTCACCGTTTCCAAGAGGACGCGGGAATTCCTAACGGCATGCATCAGTGACAAGCAATCGTGATTCTCTTCCTGTTTTCTTATAACTTTTTCTTTATACATTTGGCTTCCTTCCGTCTTCATCCTCACTTCAAGTTCATCCAGAACAGTATTGATTTTCCTTCTGGTTTCTTGAATTTTTGTGGATAGGCCATCGAGTTTTGATTCAAGATCATTGATCTTCAATTCGTTTAATTCCATATATCTCTGTAAATGACTCTCCACTTTCTTGAATTCATCCACGATATTCTCAGGTTTGATTTCTTGTACACGAGAAGGGAGGTCGCTCTTAAAATCAATAACATTGGAACAGGTTTTATGCTTTCGAAATGAGCATGTACCACAACATGCCGCATTGTGATCTTTGCAGTAGAATTATACATACTCACTGTCATGTTCGGAACATGTAAAACCTTCTGCAATTTTCATTATAGTTTGTCGACTGCTTGATATTTCCTCCATGGTAATAATTGTATGATTTTTGGACACTTTCTGTTTCCTATGAAACTTCAGGCAATCTCCGCACATTGCTTCCTGACATACTGCACAGAACCCTTCAGCCGTGACGGAGACGCCCTCAGAGTTACAGGCGTCACATACACGATCTACTTTCGATTTTGTTGGTAATATTGATTGTAAAACTGTGTCGGTAGGAAAGAGCGACGCTCATCTAGTGGTTGCTTCATTTCGTTTGAAAGGACTAGCTGTTTGTCTACATATCGGACATTGGATGTATTCGAGTTTCTCATGTTTTGTAGCTTCACTTGTTATGTAGGACTGTAGACAACTCTGACAGTATGCAGAGCTGTGCACCCCCTTATAATGCTTTTCAGTATTTTCAGGGATATTTTCAGTATTTCATGTCAGCTTTCAGTATTCTTCACAAGTGCACACCAATAGAAACGTACAACATTACCGATGCATCTTATATCCAAACTGTTAATACAATGACCCATACTGCAAAAATTATGCAAAATATTTCATATTTAAAATATTTGAAATAATTAACAGTTGAAAATAATTTATTAATGATCATCAGTGTTGAGCTTAGATGCTGCAGGTTACAGCAAAGCAGTGTCAAGTTAAGTGCTACATGTATTCTGGAATGAGGATCATTGACTTGTCTTATTCATTTCATAGTAGGCACTTTTCAACTTCTGTGGATGTTCAACTGAGTGCTGGCATTGGGATTCAAATGGATAAACAGGTTTTGATTTAATAAGCAACAATGCTTCTTGAGTGTCGTCTCCCATTGACGACCTCTGCTCTGTTCTGTTCTTACGCACTGTGAAAAAGATTCTCTCACAGTGGGCATTGCTGTGGGGAATGGTTAATGTTCCTTGCATTATAACTGAAAGTTCACTGAGGAACAATGCCCCCTCTTCATCCTTCTTATTGCCAACTGCAGCCCAGGTTTCATCCATTCTTTGTCTGGTGCAGGTGGATAGGTCTGTATATTAATATTTAGCAAACTGCTCAACAACAGTGTCAATAGTGCAACCAGGGGGACGTAGTGCTGGAAATCTATGCAGGAAGAAAGTCAGATCACTCAGTTTGGCTGTCTGTTGCAAAGAAGCATCTGCTACAACTGCATGTCTCAAGATTGGTTCTTTGCGAGGAAGCTTATCAATCAGGTAACTGCAAACACTCTTAAAGTACAGCTTTACATCCCCATAGAACTGCTTGATCATTATTGTCAGAGTCGGCAATGAATCTGCGGGCAGCATTACCTATGACTAAGTCATTGTTGTCTTTTAAATTTTATCTGCTACTGAAGTCAACAACTTCAGGCACACAACTTGACATGGCAGCTGGTTTGACAAAGCGACAAAGTACTTTCACAATCTGGTTGACCAGCATTTTTCTCAGTACATGTATCTTCGGTTCATCTGACTGGAGAACAACAAGCACATCATCATACATCTTTACGGTATAGCCCAGAAACAGAACAATCAGCTTGTTTGTAGGCAATTTCAGGAACTTCAGGATGTTTTCTACTTTCTTGTGGGCATATGGTTTGTCACTGCTCTCAGCAAACTGTGTTGAAGATGAAACTTTGTCTTGACATCATCAAATTCTGATTTAAAGAACATTTTCAAAGGTTCCCAATTTTGTAGCAATCTCTCCAGGCAACGACCAATACTTAGCCATCTGGTACAAACATGCTTGAGCATTCTCTTCTGCTCAATGACAAAAGATCTTGAACACTAGAGAATATGTGCTGTCGTTTCTCACTTTTCTGGAAATAATAATATACATCCTGCGAGAACTCAGCCACATCAGGTAAACACTTTGCTTCTTTTTGGGCTGCATTGTGCACAGCATGGAGGCAGCATCCTGCCAAGAATACACTGTCATGCTTATTTCTAATGTATGAAATTACACCAATTTTGTTCCCAGTCATAACCGGGGCATTGTCACATCCAAGTGCTAAACAATTACTCCACTATAAGTTGCGTGCATTGATTTCCCCATCCAGGATTTTGAATATGTTTTCTTCTGTGACAGATCCAGTGCAGACAGGAAGGGAAAGTAGCTCGAGTGAACAAGTCCTGTGTTTTGGTCCATTGATCTAATTACAATTGGGAACTGCTTGCTCCTATTATCATTACTGCCATCTGTAGAAAGTGTGAAGGCTGCAGTCTGCATCCTCTCAGACAAGCTCCTTTCTTGTGCCTTTCCCAGAGTCTTCACAACAGCAGTTGCTATCTTTCCGCCACACTTCATATCTAAAACATAAATACAGAAATTGTATTTTGTACAATATACAAGTTAGTTCAGTAAAGGTGTTCACACCATAACTATTCAAACAATGGTCCATTGAAACTGATTCTATTTTAGAATTTGTAAGTTTTAGCAAATTCAAATAACTAGCTGGGATTAAATTTAACAGGTGCCTGGTACCAACTGTTGTTGCGTGTGGGCTCGTTCAAAAGTAACAAAAGAAATGAGTGAAGCCAATAAGCTTTGTAAAATTTAACAAAAAAAATTATTTCCCTAGAAAACACAGTAAAAATATGAAAAAGGACTTACAGTTGTGAATATAATCCAAAACTTATTACTGGAATCTAAAAATATAAGTCCTATCACTAAAATGTCCTAAATGAATCCAAGTTCGAATCCCGACGAAGTTCCAAGATGGCGGACGATGACGTCAGATGAACCTGTTGTGTGCTGTTGTGTCAACAGTTCCTCGTTGAATTTTGTGAATCAAGAATAATATTCTGGCTTTAGAATTCTTAAGAATTTCCAAGAAATGTCTTTGTCCAAGAATATGATGAAGAAAAGCACTTATGAATGTTTTCCAGAGAATGTAAATTTTTAAATCCCCAAAAATTAGAAGAACTTTAAAATCAACTGACAACAACACTAAAAACACTTTGAGCTCTTAAAGGTGTTGTTTATGACAGACTAATCTACTAGAAAACGTCTGTTTTAACCCGAGATTTTAGATCACATGGTGGCTTACGTGACGGGGCTACGTGATCACTAATTTGAATAGCACAGTTAAAAAAAAATGCTATTTAGCACGTAGCCTAAAATAGCCCTATCTAAAAATCAGACTCTCACGCTGGAAATGAATAATAAATAAAGGCTGTATACAACACGACTAACACGTGGACCGAACATGACCTTAGTAATAACCAATCATTTTAACTTAGTGTTTACAAACTTCTCAACCAAGGTGAGCTAAAAATAAAATGAAACAATCGAATTACGTGTTTATCAGGTCAACACAGAAAACAGAATTTTCCGAAAACAATGTCAAATCTAATGATTAAAATCATCATTACAATAATGAAATGAAATAAAAGTAAAAAAAAAAAAAAAAATTAAAACTAACACACAAGTAATTAAATTACATATACGTAACACTGTATGTGCGCTTCACTTGGTAAAAATACATGTATAAAAGGTTTTAGATTACTGTAATTGTCTGGAATTGCCTTGTAAGTAAATGTCATAAAAATAGATAAACATGATATAAATTAAAATAAATAAATATCTACAGACCTGCAGCAATTTTGCTATCTGGAAACATAAGTTTGAAACCATCACTCAAGGAATCAGCTGTTGCTAATGGCAGATTGTGGTAAGCGACGAGTTCGCACATCATAACTTCAGCACGAGTCACACGCAGGGAGTGTTCGTCGCAGTCGGTTGAACGTTTGGTATTATTATCTCGAGAACCCGCATATATCGAGCGTCCCGAAAAAATCCTTCTTTGTTATGCTATTTTCTTCCCGCTTAATCTCGACACCTGTTAAGTCGATAACCCTGTTATGCAGGGCATTAGTTTCGGCCCGAAGTAACATGTGGACCCGCTTAATGAGACGAAATGCAACTTTTAACGTCCATCTCACGAGAAATGTTACAAGAAATGATCTGACGTTTCCGCTATTACCGGTACCTTGTACCAGCAAGGATAGAAAAAGCCGCTAGAAGACTAAATTTTACCGGTACAAATGCTAATCAACCAGTCTCATCACTGCACGGTTTATCATTTGCATAGAGTGGAGAAGATTATCTTGTAAACAATACTTTAGAGTAAGGAAATTGAATGAAGGCGTTTCTGACCTTTACATAAGCTGCGTTCAAAATGGACATTATCACATGCCCGACATGGCCCTGATCGCGCCCGCTTAATATGCAAGTGAAATCCCGCTGAATGGAATACTGTCATCTCATTAGTTAAAAGAAAATGACGTCCTGCATTTGTTTATAACTTATTTTCAGTTGGCCAATGAGAAGGGAGTATTCCATTCAGCGCGTTGTTCTTGCATATTAAGCGGGCGCGATCAGGGCCATGTCGGGCAGTACCGTGGGAAAATGGTCTGGCATTCCTTAAAGGTATGATAGTAAGCCAAACTTCGGTTACGCATACAAAGTCGAATGCCTGAGCTAAATATCGGTACCAAATTTATTACATTACGCGAAATGTAGCTTGAAATATCAGCGTTTATTCTTAAATAGGTCGCGCAAGAAAGGAGAGAAGTGTCCTCCCTTGTAGTTGTTATATAGTACATGTATGACGGTAAATTGTAAGCAACGATACCAGCCCCTGTGAGCTGCCCCCCCCATACATTTATTTTGAACGAGAGTAAATAAAAGCACCAACGGTATTGTAAAAAAAAAAACAATCCATAGCGCCCAGTATTTTTATTTTGAAATTGTCGATCGCCGTACCATGATTACATATTCTTTGACACAAACGCAAAGAAGCAGAAGGCGAATTTGAAACAGAAAGAGAAGTGTTTTCATATGTATTGTTTTTGTCTTGAATATCAAAGTCTTGCAATCCATCAAAGAGACTAGCCGCCCCCCACCCCACCCCACCCATTTTGGTGCTGTGTTCTTGCCGACGGTCAGTGATCAAAGTCGGGAGGGATATGGGACTACAACTGTATGAATGGGATAAGTTTGGCTTCATACAGAATTTGATGTCGGGACAGTTAACTTCAAAGACTTCAAACACATTTTACAGTTTGTCGGTACATGAATATCAACAGCCGCGTCCTTTTCCAGTACAGAAGCAAATGTTATCAGTAAAAACCGGCATATACTGGTGTAAAGGAACCAATGACGATAAAAAAAACTATTGATTTTCACACACAATTTTGGTCAGTTAAATTTTGCTGCTTGTCACAAGTCAGCTGTAACGGAAGAAAACACTTTTAAAAAAAGTATAATCCTACATGTACATGTACTTCTATTAGCCTAGATTTTGGATAGCGTGAGAAAACCATTTTCTTGCTGAGGCTACCAAAGGGATAAAGCTATTCACAGGGAAATAAAAACAACTTTAGACCACTGACATGTTGTAGTAACTTGTTGTAAAAATGTGTGACTTGTTACTTAATCTCATTTAAAAGACATCCATACTTCTTTTTTTCTGCAACCAGGCATGACTGCATTATTATTTTTATTGTGCATTTCAAATGTCATTCGTTTTTAGAAACAAAACTCCGTATTTTGGTACTTAAGATGCATAATCATTGTTCTGCAGTAGAGTTATCAACTAAACCCTGATATCTCAGGACCCGGTTATGTTGACGATTTTTTGACACTCCCGACGTAATCGTGATAAATGGGTCTGACTATTGCTTTATTTTCGTGCTTCTTTCCTTTCTTTGTTTTTCGTACTTGTCGAATACAAATTTTCCGTATTTTATCTCGCACAAAATCGGATTTAGCTCTTGAAGTCGTATTTCCGTATTTGATATTTTTTCCCGTACTAATTACGGAAAAATACGGAGGGTGCACAGGTCTGCAGTATGTGTGGGCACACGGTAGCTGTCGTGGTATGCTGAAGTGTCCCAAACAAATCGGACATGTCGGCTCATCTTCACTCTGTTCTTTTGCTGTCGCCATTATGAGCAATTAAACATAGCATGTCCTATCCAGGATACAAGCGTATCTAGTTCTGCTTTCACGGGTCGAAATCACAAGCCTCTTCTCGTAATGACGTTCGTGTTATTTCCTTGGGTTGATTTTTTAGGGTGGTGATAGACTGGTTCACGTGTCACAGTCTTTTACATAAATAAAAGGTGTAGCCTATGACATTTAGTTGAAAATTAAAAATGTGGGTAAAGGAAAGATAGCTATAGGTTGATGAATGTACATAAATGTGTAAGTTGGTAAAGGAACATTCAGAAAGCAGTTTAAATTCTGCCAATGAATACTAAACCACATATCCAAATAAAGTATGACAAACTTGGAATTCAATGTGACCTGATTTGAAAGGTACACAACTCCACCTAAAATAACACTTAGGTTTTCATAATCCGGGGTTATACGCATTGCTGTTAATTGATGACTGTCGGAGAAGTGTAGAATAATTATTTTGTCACGACATTGTGAACTTGACTGTTTAGGGGACAATGTACGGGCAATTTTTTTGAAGGGTATATGAAATATTTAGATGTTGATTTTTCTCTTGGAAAAAGGCAAAATTCGGATTTTGAAAGAATTTTAAAAGTGCCATGGTGTAGTTATTCATTAGCAAATATGAATGCGTTAGCATAAGTGTTCCTTGGTAGGACTGCGAATCATCCTACGATTTTCGTGTTTTCTGTCCGAACTTTACGTAATTCTCATGTGCACTAAATATTTTCTCGTTTTTTGGGAAGTGTTTTATATTTACTAGCTATTTCTGGAATCTCTCTTGCCCGGGTGTTGGCATCCCACTCAAAGTTTCGCTGCCTATAATGAAGCTAGAAACTGTAGGCCTAACTTCCAATCTTTATCAATAGGCTCTGTAATATCAGCATGAAATCTTTCACAGTATCAACTGTAGTGAAAGTTTAAACGTCCCACTTTAGTCACTTTGGTTCCCAGTATAATTGCGGTATATCACGATACATATTGTGGTACGTAACAGAAAAACGTACAAATATTTCGCGATATCCAGCTCTATGTGATATGTACATAGACTTGTATCATATTTGATGGAGATTCCTGTATCAACAGACTTGTGTCATTCTTGCTGGTTATTCCTATGTATACAAAATTGTATCAAGCATGCTAATGATGTATACATAATTGTATCATACTTGCTGGGGATTCCCATGTATGCGGACTTGTATTATACCTGTTGGGGGATTCCTATGTATACAGACTTTTATCATTCTTGCTTGGGATTCCTAAATCTTGTAAACATACTATAAATATACCACACACGTCATGCATTGGCTTAGGGAACAGTCATCCGAAAACCTGCATCGAAGACGAATCCTAACTAAATCTGTTATTTTCCTTTGAAATGTGATTAAACACATTGAAAACCACAAGAGTGTGATCTTATTCTAATTTGAGAAGAGAGGCATTTGTTTTCTAAATAGGCTGAAAAGTTATTTGATAGGCTGCATCTTGCAGAGCCATTTGCGTTAAAGTGCCTTGTCAGATACACACCAGGGAGGGATCGAAGCATCATCTTTCTGGTCCCGATTCCATCTTGCTAACCACTTTTACACTGCGTTTTTTTATACATAAGTACATTCTCACATTAGGATTTATTTGCTGTATATAGTTTCTGTTTTCCTGCATTTAAAATAAACAATTGTCGTTGAGGATGCTTTAAGCCATGGTTCATTTGACAGAACACATTCTGAAAAAAAATATTAGAGATAATTTTTTGCTGTAAATAAACCTGAAACGAGAAAACTGTATTTTATAAAATATTGCTAAAAATTCCACAGAACTTATAAAGACAATTAAGAAAATAAACAATTTTCAATAAATAAATATTTAATAAATAAATAAATAAATAATTTTATTGTGATGAGAATTTTAAACATAAAAAGTATATATAAATGTCAAATTTATTTGTGAATTTAAGTGTTTGGAATCTGCTGAGCCGAATCCCGTGAAGCAACCGTCATCATCTTATTTTCCTCTGCCGTAAAGTGGCTTGCCAGATACACATCGAACTACAATCCTTGCCAGACACACTTCAGGGATCGAACCAATATCCTTCTGGTCCCGATTCCATCTCACTAAACACTTTAACACTACGCTTTTTAATAAGTAAATTCTTTCACTAGGATATATTTGTACTCGCGCCCTATCGACGCCATTAAAACCATTACAGTCTATTTAGGTTGGTTTTTTTTTTTTTCTGCATTAAAAAAAATGTCGTTAAGGTTCTTTCAAACCATAGCTCACTGGACAAAACAATTTTTGCAATGAATATTAGGGACTATTTATTGCTTTAAATAAACTTGAAACGAAAATGTATTATATAAAAACATATTGCTAAAAGTTCCATAACACCTACAGAGACAATTAATAAACTAAACAATTTTAATAAATAAATAAATAAATAAATAAATAAATAAATAAAAGGAATTGTGATGTGAAGTGTTACAATAAAATAGTATCTAAAAAAGTACAATTTAATCGTGAATTTAAGTGTTTAGAAAATGCCGAGTCGAATCCCGTCAAGCAA
>JAECUM010007325.1:0-97635 GCA_016617855.1 Megalonaias nervosa | reverse complement strand
AACAAACATGTTTACATCCATTGATAATGATCTGAATATTTAATCCACGGTCATCGAGAAATATTAGCTATGTATTTTAGTTTTTCTTTTACAAAATAAATGTTACTGGTCAGGTACAACATGAACTTGATTTTGGACAAGGTCAAGTGCAAAATACAGACATACATAACGTACACTCCTCACAAATAAAAAATAAGATTTATACAACAAAGCTTTCTTGTAAATAGCTATGAAATATGCGTCTTAGGGTTGCACAATGTAAAATCTAATGAATGACACAAGATATACTTGTAGCAATATATTTATATACAAGCGAAAGTGCATCTGCAATTAGATTATATTTTTCCTTAATGTGCCTAATGTCAATATTATATTCCTGCAACATCAAACTCCACATTAATACTCTCTGAATGTTATTTATTTTGTTAATGAAGCAAGGGGTTGCGATTCACTGATTGCATTAATCGGAGAAGGAACTGAACAAATATATATTTCAAAGTGTTGAAAAGCCAATAGCAAAGCCAAACATTCCTGCTCGATCGTGGAATAATTTTTCGGTGGTTGCTGAACTTTCTAGAAAAATAGCACACTTGATAATCTGCAAATTTTTTGTCCTCTTGAATCAACACTGCTCCAACCCCAACAACACTAGTATGATCAGACATTTTAAATGATTGAAATTTGGAGCTGGAAGAACTGCACAACTCTTAAGTATGGCCTTTAACTTATCAAAATCCTCCTAACAGGTTTCAAACCAATGAAACCTGGTTTTCTTACTCAAAAAATTGAACAGGGTCCAGAAATTAAATAAAAATTGGATCAGAATTTCCGATAATATCCAGCCTCACCCCAAAAAATCGCACCAGTTGCTTTTTACTGATAGGAACAGGGAATTCAGAGATAGGATTGACCTTAACATCTATATGTTTTACTTGACGGTGTCCCACGATATATCCTAAAAATGTAACACATGCAAGATAAGACTCACTTTTGCCTAAATTGTCAAATTTGTATCGCTGAATCTATCAAAGAATTTCCGAATAGTTTTAAAGTTATCTTTCCAGGTGTCATTGTAGATGACGACGTCATCGATGTAAGTGTTGCAATTATTATCTAGACCAGGTGGAATCATGATGACTAAACTTAAGAAAGTAAAAGTTGGAACTTTTCCTCCCAAGCGGCATAATTTTATATTGATAGTGTCCATCTAGAGTTACCAATGACAAATTTGCTTTGTCCTTTCCGTCAGTAAAATTTGCAAAAGTGATTTAAAAAGGTCAAATTTGGTGATACAATTTGTATTTCCAATTTTGTCAATGCAGTCATCAATTCTTGACAATGGAAATAAATATGTTTTGAGTAGTGTTCAGTTTTTTATAGTCAGTGCATAGGTGGAAATTATTATCTGGCTTCGGCACAAGAATACATGGGGAACTCTAGTCACTTTTACTAGATTCTATGAAATCATTCTTCAGCAAATACTACATTTCGTTTTTCAAACATTCCTGTTTGAGAGGGTTCATCCTGTATGGATGCTGTTTCACATGTGTGGAATCCAGAATTTCAACGTCATGGTAGGTTTTATTTATTCAAGGTGGAACATCTGGAAACAAGTGCTCATATTAAATAATAGCTGCATTTTTCACTCTTTATTGTGGCTGTAGATATGAAAGTTTTTGCTCCAGATTAGTCAATATTTCTGAATTCTAACGTTTGGTTACACCAAAGTCACTACAGCCTGATTGCATTTAAACGCTTAAATCTTCGCAGCATCTGAAAGTCACAGCAAAGCTAACTTGATGATCAACACGGCTATCTCATGCAACATACTCTACTCCTTTTGAGAATTTAACATCCCAGGACCACAACGCTTAGCCTGAAGAGGACTTTGAGGTAAAAAGAAGAAAGTAAGAACTCTGTCACCAGACGGAACATCCGTTTTATTTCTGCCGTACTTTCATTCAATTTTGACTTGGTCTTTGGCAAGCGACCGACACAGTCTATCATTATTCTACTAAATGGTTCGTCAAATACAGTAATATAATGCTGATGAGCCTTAGGTATCTTGATTGGGTTTTCCAACCATTTGACACGTGTGACATGGTCTGCAATATTTACAAATCATCACTTTTATCTTTCTGCCAATCAAATTGATTCCAGGTCTTATGACTAGTCTTACTGACCCCTAAATGACCAGCCAAAGTAGTTTCGTGGGCTATACTATTAATTTCCGGTCTAACCTACTTAGGAACAACAATTTGTTAGCTCACTGACCATTCGTCACTAGCAATGGTCTCCAGTTTCTCATAGGACTTCATTTTTTTCAAAATAACAAAGAGGCACTTGTGTGGCTTCCGTTTCGCTTATGACCCTCTGATACAAACAGGAGAGCTCTGTATATATTTCCTGTTCGACAATGAGCGATTGCCGTTTGTCACCCTGAGTAGAATAAAGAGATTGAGGTTTTAAAAGAGGATCACTGTGATAAATAACTTTTGATTGATCCATACCTAATCAAATGTCTGACAAATTAATGTGTCAACTCAAGAAATAATTTTCTGATGAGCATCATTCTCAAGAACTTTCTTTGCAGTAGGTTTAGTAAGAGCACAAGCTGGGTAGAAATCAGGGATTACATTTACAATAGGATCGACTTTCTAATCCAAACAAGGCCTGTCAGAGACAAGTGATTTAGCCTCCTCGACATTGTCTCCAGGTAAGTCATTGACTAGTAATAAATGAATACCCTCATTGGGTACAGACGTAACGTTTCCGATTGTCACGGGTCCCAAGATTAAGTCTACCACGTTTCATCAATGGAGAGGAATATTAACGAAGCCGCACTCTACCTCATGAATAAGAAAACTTACATTACAGGACTGCTCTGAAATGGCAAAATACGTAATAAAAAAAGACAATGAGAACCTCCTGTGTCCCTTAAATTTTGAAAGGGATAGGATTGGCAGTAACACCAACAAGTGAATTACCAATATGTAATATATAACCGTTCACATGAATGAATAATAATTCTCAATAATAAAACCAGAATGGGGTTAGTTTGACCCAACAAATGTATGTAAGGCTCTGTGCAGTTTCTGTTTACACTTTCTAAACCTTTTTCGATTTGCCTTTAGTACCAACTCAGAACTCTTCGAAATAGATTCATTTACCTTCAGATAATCACCACATCGTTGTACTGAGAGTGAAGTAGAGACTTCACGAGCTCGCTAATAAGTACACTTTGTAATAATAAAGTCCAATGCACTCTTTGCCATTTAAAACTTTCAGTTTTTGTTTTGGAAAATGAGGAAAATATTTATTTCTTCTTCGTTTAAAGGGGGTAATAACCTAATATTTCTGTAACATGAAATCCTGAAATTTTGTGTAAAATGGGGGACTGAATTCCACTTGCCAGTTCTAATTCTTTTAATCTAAATTGAAATTCCCTTTCTTCCTTTTCACTTTCTCTCTGCATCTTTATTTATCTCTCTCTCTCTTATTTTTCTCTTTGAATTTACATTTGCATTAGGCTATCTTCTCTCTCTCTTTTTTCTCCCTTTACTGCCTCTACAATTTCAGTATTCTTTCCTATTTCTGCAACTGCCTTTGTCTTTATTTTCCTCTTTCTCCAATTACATTTGTCTTTCTTCTTCGGGCAACTGCATTTGTCTCTCTTTTTCTTCTTTCTCCAGTTGCATTTGCATTTGTTTCTCTCTTTCCTCTTTCTGCAGCTGCATTTCTGTTTCTTCTTTCTGAAGCTCAAGCGTTTTTAAGTCTATTTCCTTCTTGTGTTTTTATTTCAATTTTGTAATTTCTTGTATGTCAGAGACAGGTAGAGACTTGCTAATCAAACCAAAAGCACTTTCATCCGAAACATTCTTTCTGCCAAATATTGAACCAAAATATTTTTTATTTCTTGCTTCTTTAAAGAAGCCGTCGTCTCAGAAAGATCATATTTCCTGGCAAGCTGAAGAAATTCTAACCTTTTCTGGCTTGGATTGTGACATTGTGGAAGCTTGATGGTTTCACAATTGATTACCTCAAATACATAAAATATACATGAAACTTAGAAAATTTCGGACGAAAGTAAATTTAAATTTCGAAAACAAAGTTTTCTGAAATATTCTAAAGAAATTTGTACACGAGCCCCCAATTTTCTATTACGACTTTATGGTTTTAAACTAAGCAATAGAACGAACAAAAATCCATCACGTTTTGTAAACTTCAACAGATATTTTATTTACATAGAAAACAAAATGAGAATGTTAAAAGAAATGACAGTAATATAGTCCAAAAAGCTATATCACAAGTCCTACTTAATAAAGTTCTAGTTAAATTCCAGTGGTATTCGAAATAAGATTCGGCAGTGAAGGTATTGATTTACATGCAGTCTTGAATATTGTTATGTATATCTATATTGTTTGTAACTCCTGGTTCATGATTTTATCTAATTGTGTATAGTTCTTATTCATGTCTGTAAAATGTACAAAATATCCTTAGTTAAGTTTGGCCGACGTGACTTGGATCTGTTAAAAATATAATGTTACATAGGATATATAGATTTTTACGTACGTATTGACAATTATTAATAATAATCTTAATAATAAGACTTAAATTGCGCCAATCTCGTAGTTTTTCAGTGACTGATGGGATCTCGATGTTTTCAGAATAATTCTTTAGCTTCCCATTGGATGCTCGAAGTCACGTAAATATACTTAACGCAAAATCAATATTGCATTATGTAACATAGGGTTTATATACACTGTATATAAAGAGAAAATTAAGCAATCAGATTAATTCCAATTTTTTGAGTCATTCACACTTATTGTGTTCCTATTGTAAGTCTGCAGACGTGATCTTATTCGTTAGGAAAAACATTTGTCTGGATTGTTCAGTGGAAATAGAAAGTTTTTATTTGGGCTATAACATTATTCAGGAAATTTTATAAATTATTCTGGAATTCTGGAAAACGCCATCTTGACAACGTCACTGTTCTTGAAGGACCAGTACATCTGCGGTATTAAACTTTGTAAAACTTATTTATTAAAATGTATTTATTTATGATTGTAAATGGTGTATAGCCATTGCTTTGTAATGATACCGGAGCACAATTATGTACCACGGAACTGAGGTGGGAAAACGGATCAATATTTGTCACCAGAGAGTGCGACTCTGATACCGAAGCAGAATTTGCCTATCTTTATAAGCCTCCATAATTTGTGGGCGACGAAACAAGTGGTTGGCTCAGAATGGATAAAATGTAGAACCTAATATCTAATCCTCTCCTACCCTGGGGCCAAGATGAATGATCATCCTAGGAATCAGGAACACTGACAGGCCAGGTTACCTTAGTGTAGGCTGTGGTTACGTCTCAAGGGATCTACTCTCTTAACCCATGGGTTTCCTTGAGCTGTAGCAAGATAATTCACTAGCTGAGTTTATGTTGTTTTTTTACAGGATTAAGACTAGTAATTGGTTTAAATTGGTCTTCTACTTAATATAAATAAAGACAGGATAAATAATAAATAAATCAAGAGTCTGACCAGAACAAGCCGAATTGTTAAGCTAACAAACGATCTTTGCTTTACTTTGTATGTGCCAAGTCATGACAACGATATACAGACCTGATAGTTTAACTGTATTTAACCCATTGTGGCATTATCCAACTCGAATAAATGTAGTGCAATTATTGTATCTGCAAATAACGCATTAGTGTCGGTTAAATATTATGATAATACCGATAAAGGTAAACCTGTTTATTTGGGTCTGGGTCTTGGACATATATCTTCAGTAATGATAACACATTCTTTATTATGCTTTTATTAACAAATCTTGTTTGTTTACACGTAGACTTATCTAGAAATTAACTTATGTACTGCATTCCGGCTCTTCCTTTGTCTTAGTTTTATTTAAATATAATCTTGTTTACTTGAAAAATTATTCATTCCTCCATTTACAATCTTTAGCAGAATCATTTGTATTGTTGTGTTCAGTATTTAGTTTGGATCAAATTATTTATTCAAATTATTTATGACTGGAAATACGATGTGATCTAAAATAAAATTATTGGACAGAAACATTTAATTTGGAATTATAGTGAATTCAGACAAAGACATCTTGGATTGTATTATTGTAATTAATTAACAGACTGTTAGTACATCAACACTGTTTAGGCCAATGGTACATTAGTATACTGTTACGCCTCTATGGTCACAAACTTGAGTGACAGAAAAGAAGCAAAAGCAACAAGTTTGATAAAACTTAAAAAACAATTTAATTATCAAATTTATAAATGAAAAATGTCCGCATACTTGCAACAGGAGCACAATAAGTGTGAATGAGTCCAAAAATCTTAATGAATCTAGTTACTTGACAGTATACGCTATAGATTCAAATTAAGCATATTCACGCGACCTCACGCAACCAATGGGGAGGTGAAGAATGATTCTTCAAACATCGATAAACCATCAGTTGAATGGTAAATCTCATTTCCTTATATGATCAGATTTGTTTTCTTTAAATAAATTTCTTCAACCTTTGGATCTTTTCATCTCATTTGTTAATCCTTCATAACCTTTTTGAAACTGATTATTTATGAAACATTCTTTAAAGGTGTGGATATTAGTATTAATATATGATTTTCTTAGTGCATCAACGCCACTAACAGGTTGTTCCAATTTTAGTGTCTTATGATTATTTATGTTTAGTTCTTCTAAATTTCATATTTTTGGGGCTGCGTACCTACCCCATATGAAACGTGTTCATCAAATTTACTTTTAATAGTTACAGTTTCATTTCTTGTTTCATATAACATTTAGTCAGTGTACATAAAGTTATATAACTCGGACATATAATTATATATGGAAGAAATATTGTAGACCCGTATGTGCAATTAAAAGAGCTTGAGAAAGTAAATAAGAATATTACAATTAGAGAGTTTTAAAATTCCCACAAACTCGAACCCGAAAATATACGTGTCACAAAATCGGTGACGATAAATTGTTATTATCGCTATTAGAAATTGCAGAATTAAAACAAGACGTGGTGAAATCTCTGTTGATTGTGATACGTAGAATTTCCAAAAAGATGCTGCATATTGCATAGCAAGAAGGATGATTTTTGTATAAACAATATCACGTTGAGGTTGCATTTTACTGTAAGTGAAGTTATGTTGTTGTATTGTTTATTTATTTTCAAACATGTATTTGAAAACGATATTAAATACGTCAAAGAATGTTTGGAATATGTAAACATCCGGAAATGTGCTCTCTCTTGCAAAGTTAGTTGCAAACCACATTATAATACATATTTACTAAATATCTTCTGTTTCTATAATCTACATTATATTTACTACTTGTTTTTATAAGTGACTCATTACATAATACGCCTATATATTAATTATGTAAAAATATTATACATTTTGTTTGCAAACTTTGGACATGATATATCTTTCATACATGATATATCTTTCATAATGTTATAATATATGTAATCTTAGAGTTATCTAATATAATGAAGAAAAAAAAACAACCAAAAAAAAAACCAAAAAGAAAAAAACCGCGAAACACCACAAAATGAGTAAACAGAAAGAAGATAAAGAGAAACAAGATCAGTTAATTAACAGAAATAAAGGAAAAGCCGCATTGCCGCAAATAGATTATGCTAGATAACAAAAACTAATGACAATGCAAGAATTAGGTAAATCAACTCCTGCTGCTACTAGTTGTCCAGTCATGCGGGTAGATTTGATGAAGGATGTAATTGATTTTGATTTTATACCAATGTTCCAAATTATTTGTCAAATCAAAACGATCTTCATATATCTATGTCAGAGTGAAACGTTTTAAAAAATAAATTGAATGAAATAAAGAAACATTTAAGATCAAGAAGGAAGGTGTTAAAAAGAAATATACATAATAAACTGAAATCAGACGGTATATATGATTATACAGTGGAAGCAATGTAATGTTTTCACAAACAATCACGACAGAAATAATATTCCGCAACGCCAAAATGAGAACAAGTGCACTTTCTCGCAGACAAATATTAATATTATTTTGAAGCAAAGGCACCAGAGCTGAAACCACCAGGTCTAGCACCTGCAACCTCGCCATGACCAGCAATATCACAAATACATAGATTAAAAACACCTGAAAGAAAAATATGAGATCCACATGCACAACCAGAACAATCAGAGTGGGGAAGGAAACACTAACGCTCTGGACAGAAAAGATCGATAGGCTGCACACAAGAAAAACGCAGCCATAAGAGAGAAAAAACTAAAAGAGAAATAAAAATGTGACGGAAATAGAAGATAAATGTCAAAATTATAACATACGCCTAAAACAGAACAGACCCAGAACACCATATTTAAAAAGAACTATTAAGCAAGGATAAAGATCAGAACAGTGGTTGATTTAGGGACTGAAATGTATTTTGTTAGCTGCAAGGTTTAAAAATTATGTGTTCAAAAATACTTTTCCTTCAACTTTGAAGCATGCATCATATTAAACTCGGGCAAAGTCTGTATCTTTCCATAAATCAGTAAGTCCATATAAAATTCACTGTACTTTATATTTTTCCAGGAATTATTAACTCTACAAGACGGCATATGATCCCGGAAATAGATGCAGAAGATACTGTAGAAGGTACGGTATACATATCTAAACTGTCTAAAGAGTTCTACATTTCTAGGGTACTCTGATAGATTGTATTGTTATGATAATTTGCTTGATGCATTTAGATTGATTAGTACAGTTCATTCCAAATTAAGTGAATAAATTGCACTTGTTTTCTTACAAAGTTAATAGGCACAAGTGGTGTTCCCGAAATTAAATTAGTTGGCATTCTATGATACTTGAGACAAAATAAGATCTCTGTTGGGGCACATATATACAATATTATATCCTATTTCGTTACAACTACAGTATCAAAATTCCATGGTAACTTCTCGCGCTATCATTTGATAATTTGGTTCGATAGAGTCATATCTATCTATCTATCTATCTATCTATCTATCTATCTATCTATCTATCTATCTATCTATCTATCTATTAGGAAACGTTGAAGTTAATTTAGGTTGCCAAGAACAAAAGGAAAAAAAAAAAAATCCCCAAAACAAACATTATTATAACAAACATTATTTATTTTCTTTCAGTAGTTTCTTACAAAGGTCATGTGCTGTTAATTGTACTCGGAATGGGAGGAATAACAGCTGTGGCTTTTCTTGCCTATCTTTTGCGCAATGTCTCGAAACGGTAATTATAACTATCAATATATTGCAAACACATGTAATGTATTTGTAAAGCAAATTTATGTTTGATGTCTAGTACGTTTACTTCTTCGAACACACGCACAGTTATATATATATATATATGTGTGTGTGTGTGTGTGTGTGTGTGTGTGTGTTCAGGTGTAGATAACATATGTACACGTCTGTGCGAAGACGTCAATTCATTATAGCATACGCAAAATCTATTATTAAATTCCTTCAAATGCTGTTTGATGGAACGAGTACACATGGGTGATTAGAAAAGTACAGTTGATATATGGATGTATGTATGTTGTATGTATGTATGTATGTATGTAGGTAGGTAGGTAGGTATGTAGGTAGGTAGGTAGGTTGGTATGATACACATACGCACCCTTTGCTTAAGATTTTATAATTTCCTTTTCTAGCTTACGTGCGGACATAGTACCAAGTACCATTTCATTGATAGATTCAAATGTAATTGATGAAGATGAAAATATACCAGAGGTAAACCTGTCTGACACGACTGGGCAATTGTAAGCAATGCACAAGGAGAAATGAGCACCGCCATTGAAACGGACTTTGAATAGCACAGAGAACTGTCACCAGCTGGTCAAAATATTGATCCTACATATTATGAATCAGGACAATTAATGAGGCACGATAATGCCATAATCATTGATGGGTACCTCTATGCAATTCACGTTGATGCTGTGAACTGGACGCGTACTTCCATCCAATTCATCCAATTGACCCACATTCTGTGAATATGATGAATACAGCAATCCAGTATTCGATTAGCCTGTGAAAACATTCACTCGGATCATGTGAATACGACTAATACAGCTATTAAGTTGATTCAGATCGCGTGGATACAGACAGTATATCCACACATTTATCAAATTCACTTTAATCCAGTGAAAACATGCCTTGTATCCACACATCAAGCACAATGTTTTAAAATATTCTCATTAACAATGCGCTCATGGGTATTTGCAAAGAAGCGGAGTAAGCATTTATTGATCTTCGGATATAAACATTATCTTGTGTTTCGATATGAAAGAAACATAGGAGAATGCATACTCTTTTGCATAATTGCCAATACTTGTTAACAAAATGGTAATTGTACATTTTCGTTGAAACAGAAATATTGACACCTTGATATAACACCCCAACGATAAAATGATCTCTTGTTCGAATGTCGAGGATCACATTAATACATTTTGACAGCTCCCTTAGTTTTAAATGTTATGCGCAATAACCTGCGTCACTTGATGAACACATTGTGAAAAGCGATGTTAACTATGGAAAAAAGAAACATAATATATTCAAGATTTAAATAAAAATACGCGAACTACGCAAACAGTAAACAGTTCGAAAAAGCAAACGTTCAAATAGTATCATATACGTCTTAAATAGGCCCGTGGATATTGTAAATAACCATCAACTGGCATGTAAGCAATCTTTTATACAATTACTTTTAACTTGATTGACAGTTGAGATGTCAATATTCATCGTACCATTTTTAGAATCTGCAGTCTATTTAGTCTATCATAAAATTTGATTCACATTTACTTGTATATACTTTGTGCAATAACGTTTCTATTTTCAATATACTTTGCTCGGTTTACAAGACACATTTTTCTGAATAGATTAGTCGATACTATACTAACAGAATAAATCAGTTTGTATTGAATCTTTTGCAATGTATAATCCCCAAGAAACTCATTAATACTTTTCTCAGTTTCCTTTTTGTCATTGAATAATATTCACCCTTTTCAGCATAAGCAACATGATGGCATTAAATAATTCAGTTTTAAATTTAGCCGCTTTGATATTCACAGAGAACAGTGTTATACAGCCGATTCAAGTTAGGACACTTGCAAGAAAGATTTCGCAACTATTTTAAGACAAGGTACCATAACATAAATTGATTTATTTAATTTCTTGAAATTAAATTTTTTGCGCAACGTAAGTAATGTCTTGTTCTATTTATACTTGAGAAAGCAGTGAAGCTTTGAACATCATAAAGTTCTAAAGGGTCATAAAGGTCCGATCCAAAGATGCTTAATGCATGTGAACGAAATAAATAATTCGACTAAATGATACATATTTGAAGAATGCAATGCTTTAAACTGTAGCGTGAAAATTATGTACGGTGCACATGATCGGATTGAATCAAAATTATATTATTAACAATGCACATTAATACCTCTGAATAGTTACATCATATTAAAAATTTACTTCAAACTTCATATAGATACAAACACAATCAGAGAACATAAATATTACTCTTATATGCTTTCGTCACATTTGGTTGCACTGCTACCTGGTAAAAGGGACACTTTCAGGCGATTACAGGTTCTAGGTATTTGATTAAACCGTATTGTTATGTATATCAATATTTTCTGTAAATCTTGGTAAATGATTTTGTTGAATTTGTAATTGTTATTCATGGCTGTAAACTGATTATCTATAGCTGCATTTGAAGTGTGTGCATAGGGTCTATTTTAAGATAATAAAGAACGTAAAATAGCATACGATCTATAAATAGACGCTCACGTACGACTTGACAGTTACTAATAATATAATTATTAGTAAATATGTTTACGAGTTTCGGGCTTTTCCAACTGGATAAGTCAGTCAGGCGGTATCTTAGAAGAATTAAGTAACTCCCATTGGATGGGATAAATCGTGTGAGTTCTTCTGCAATGTTGGAAAGTTGTTGGTCACGTAAGATGTAGCTGGAAGGTACGTTTCCACAATTTTGCCAGTATATAAATACAGAAAGTTGAATATATCCCTGCGAGATGACAGAAAAAGCTTTAAAATGGATCTCAGTGAGACACCTCTTTTTTTCATTTGTGAGGGATATAGTAAATGTTTGATTAAATTCTAATTTTGACAAGTCTTAACAGACTGGATAGCTTTCAACACTTCGAGATTAACACATAGATGCGTTTATCACGCGCATTTAAATTAGGTATGCCAATGGTGAAGCGCTTTTATACTTCGATGAATAGTTCATGGGTATGAAAACTTTCCGTATTTCTCTGTAGGAGCATATAAGTAAAACAGGTTCTCCAAATCCATTTATTGACAGATGGGACGCATCAATTTTGATTTCCAGAACATCATTCATCAGTTGTTTAGATTACAAACTAGTGGATATTCTGGCCAAACAGTGCAGCATTTGTTCATTTATGGTAAGATAAATATTTGCAGATATACAAATATTTTATAACACTACTTGTTACGACTGTTGTTTATTTGTAGATATGTATTCGAAATAGATTAACACTAAAAATATGTTTTGATGGGCATGGGTAGTGTACGCCTGGTTTTGGATCTTTAATTTTTTATAAGCGATATCACACGTTTCCATTTCGACGTCAGCCTTGCAAATTAATTTTTACAATTGGAGCAAATTAAGCGGAAACAACTCAACAAACAAATAGTCGCACCGTATTTGTCCAAACAAGTGAAAGTACTTTTGATAACAAGTAAAATTATTGCATTAATGAAAGCGATTGATATAATTTGTACAGTTGGATTTTTCTTGTTTTCAATTCATATGTTAAATGTTTAGTTTGATATTTTTATGTTTTTATGCATTGTATGTTCGGAATTTTATCTTCTCTCACTTGTATTTATTCCTTATCCAAGTCAGTGGTTTAAATCATATATTCAGTTTGTTAAACGTAATATGCCAGTATTGTTCAGACTGACAAGTCAAGGCGGTTTCTGGTCATAGGGTCTACTTTCCTAGGCATTGCATAAAGGGGTCATTTATGATCACATGTGTTTCAGTTCTAGCCATGTAGTAGATAAATTCCTATTTGCTGTATTCTGCTTGGGGAAAAAAAAACAACATTCTGTGTGTCTTTTGTTTGCACTATATAAAGATTTTTTCAAAACAAATTCTGTCGGTATTAATTCTGTCATTGTTAGATAAAGTTGTCAATATCACGCTCTGCATTTCAATATTTGGAATAAGCAGAGAATGTTATAAGTTCATTATGTTA
Source organism: Megalonaias nervosa (assembly GCA_016617855.1). Lineage (NCBI taxonomy): Eukaryota > Metazoa > Mollusca > Bivalvia > Unionida > Unionidae > Megalonaias > Megalonaias nervosa. Next base: position 84,360 of record JAECUM010007325.1, on the reverse strand, counting down.
GTTGCGAGTCAAATTGTTTCTTTCGCGACATTGTGATTTCTTAAATATTAAGAAAAAATTATTTTCATCTGATCAATGAATTTCATTAGTGTAAATGAAAACTAGTTGTAAATGTTTCATATGGTTTTAACATTGTATGTATATCCATTGTCGAAAATCACATTTCTTTGTAATTCTACTGTACAGATCATCAAACACATAATTTACTCGTGATTGTGTAACTTATTGCTCTCTTATAAAGCTAAGGAGTACGTGTATTAACCAATTATTTGCAAGCTATTGATAGAAAGAATCTTTTCGATGAATGCTAACTTTATTTATGTTTTCAAGCTTTCTAATGAGTGCATATTAATAAAGAACATTCAAGAGCTTTCACGCACTAACGCACATACATATATACTTTAATGAACTTAACGTGAATTAAATCTGCCAGTCATTATAATTACTTTTTATACGTGTAAAAGGCCAAATGCATTATACATATTCATTCCTAAATCTCTGAATTTTATTAAATTGCACGAATAAATTTTACAAAGCAATACATATCCGTAATTAGTAGACACCCAATCAAACAACGGTAAGCAGTTTCCAATGACCATTCCATAAATTGTTATTTCTTGGTAAACGTTATTGTAAGTACTGCTCTTGTCTGACAACACAGTCAGTGTAACTTTAATAAAATGAATAGACGATGGATATTCAAATAAAAATATAAATCAATTTCTTACTTATGCTCTTCGCGTGTCCATGTTTATTTCCCGATTTCAAACTTTGGAATAAGCGTCAAACATAGTATCGAACATATTTACGCTCTCATTAAAATGAAGTATCCGTTTCATAAGTTTGCAGCATATATGGCTAATGAGATTTTTTACTTTACATGAAGACTCTTCTCTCTCTGTATCGTTCTCTCTCCATTACACACACACACACACACACACGCACACACACGCACACACACACACACACGCGCACTCCCCACATTATCAGTGTGAAAAAGAAAGTTGCTGGTTAAATATAACGGAATTGTTTTAAATGAATGACATTGAGGGATATTTTACAGTCTTGCCCCTTTGCAATAGTATGATATAAAAAGGAAATGAAAAAGCAATCATGCACATATATAACTTTTGTATACGGCCAGATGTTGCTGAAATCAATGAATAACGCTACCATTCCCTAGCTATTCTACACCAAACAAAACATTGACGTTTAAACACACAGACAGTGGTCGTGAGCAGCAGAAGAGGGGAGGGGCGACCAACCAAAGATGGTGCGTCGACACCCACTATCAAGACCCCATTTTACAATCCGAGCCTTGTAAGAATGTCGTCGGTGATATTGATCGGTGTTTGAACATCCTTTTAGACAACAACGAAAACTATAAAATGATCCCAGTACTCAAAGATGAATCTGTGAGTGATTATCAATATTATTCTTATGAAGCACTAGAAACAAACCAACGTGGACGAATCGAACTACAAGTCCAAGATACATCCGGGTATTTTCTACCAGCCGAGGCATTCATTGAAGTTCAGAGTAGACTTTTGAGAGATAACAATAATCCGTACTCTCCAGATGAAAAGTTTGGATTTGTTAATAATGGTATAATGACATTATTTAAAAGTGCCGTTTATATGATTGATATTAGACAAATCGAAGTATGTCACAATGGCGTCGATGTTGCTACGATGATACCCCGTCTTGCAAAATATTCAGATGATTTTTCAAGATCTATTGGTTCATCAATGATGTTCTCAACGGACATTACTGACCACCCTAACCATACACAGTATGAGATGAGACGACCAAGAAACCTCGCCAACAATGCTGATCCCGACGTAGCCCGGTAGTCCATGGCGCTAATCCAGAATTTAACCTGGCGTGTGCAGCACAACGATCTCAAATTCATGCTCAAGGTAGATTCAGCTGAAAGATACTGCTGACACATATCTTCGGATTCTGCAAACATGTTAGGAAAGTTATCTTTGTCGTCAAACATAACAGCTGAGTTAGCTAGAAAGTCCCCCGACAGCGATGCAATCTGGCGAGATAATGCTTCAGCTGCTGGTAAAGTATTACTAAAAGATCTGCGTCGTGGATGCTAACATTAACTCTATCGGTAACAGAAGAAGCGCGGTTGTTATAGTTCAACGTTGTCGTGGCTGACAATGACCACAGCCTCAGTTACAAGCACAGCAAATTCATTTGCATGGCAGATAGCATCTCAACAGGAAATTTCAGCACCACGACATATATTTGTTGCATTTCAAGGTAACACAAGATTAGAAATTCAAGGGAGAGACCCAGTGGTATTTGCCAGATTCGCAGTGCCTGCGATTTCATTAAGAACCATCCGAAGACATACTTCTGCGTTTCGAACAAACAACGTAGCACGGGCGTATCATAGTTTGATGAGATTTATGGGGCGTGATCAGAATGTTGACTCTGGTTTGCAAATATCTCAGCGTGATTTTCTGGACGTTGTATCAAATCTATTTTACTTTTTGTTGAAACACCTCGATTTCTTCAGACAATCTGTCGTTGATATACACGTGCGAGATACTGTTAATGATATAGCTGCTGGTCCTGGTGATTACAGAGCAATCGTTGTTACACTATCGGGAAAAAAATGTTGCCTGAAGGCGTTGGTGGACGAATGAGTCATTGATGCGCCCGTTGCAAACATGTGTTTTCGAAACACGTAATTAGCTCAGACATGATGTTATAATGTTATATCATCAGGTCAATGTTTCTCTGATATTCTGTCAGATTACAAAGTTGCAATCGGCATCAAAGAAGAATTTGGGGCAAAAAATATCTGAAATCACCGGTGTTGCAAGGCCAAATAAATTGTTGCTAACAGAACTTCAGCTCCAACACTACAATGAGGCCAAGAAATCAAAAACTGGCGTGCCACTTGATCTTTCTGCGAAAGCGATCAGCGATACAGCATAGACCGGCGGTATATTTTCATTGCTAGCGGCGATACCAGAACTGATTGCCGCTTCAGCTCCATGTGTTGCAAAAGCCGCCACACTTGGTGCCGTTGGAACAGCTGCTGGACTGGCACTGAACAAAAGACAAAGACACGGTCTAAAAACATTAAAAACATAAGGGACTGGGTCTAAGATTACCAGGAACGCGGTACGGTCAAGGTCTGAGACTGCCAGGGACGACTTATTAAAGCTCCCCATGTCCAGTTTTGACTTGATGCTGCTCGGCGACTAAACATACTTCAGAGATGTTTCATGCTTGATCAGTTACCGGAAAAACTAAACCGTGTTGAAACTGGTATTATTAATCTCGATGGCCGTTTAGGTCCAGGTGCTCACTGAGTTGCATACGCATTTTATATAGGTGGTGTTGTTTATTTTGATTCGTATGCCTTGGCGCCGCCGAGAGAATTTTTAAAATATAATGGTTTAGCCGGTGACATCCCAGTCTGGTATTCACCATTACCAACATAAATAATGGATCCACGAATATGTGGTTCAGATGCACTTGCTGTACTTACCGCGGTCAAGGCCACCAGTGCCGTCTCAAAACTCGTGCAAGAGTATACCAGCAGATGGTATCATTTAAAACAGGTTAATAATTTATAAGGGAAGGTATCTACGGAAGATGAATCGTGATGAATCCATGCGGGATTCGTTGAGCATGTGCAAAGAAGTTTTTAAAATTATTTATGTCCCTGTCATCGGGACATCAAGTTTAATGAATATTTTGCAACGTATGTGTTTTCAAGACCGTTAAAAACAACCATAAAATTACATTTATCTTTGATCTCTTTGGGAATTTGAGTGTACCTCTGTGTAAAGTAGATCACATCTGTATTTGAATGTCTGCCTCGTAAAAATATTCTGGCTGGATTTATTTGTTTGTCAAGCATGACATCCGGTAAATGTGATTGATCAAGCGTGCCATACTCATGATGTCAGGTATAAAAATAAAGATCTGCAACAACGACATATCGCGGACGTCAAGCTCGCCAACTGGTTGATAAGATCGGTGATGAGAGGAAAGTTAGATGTGGGTACGGCAAATTGATTGTCCGATAATTACATAATGAAGTCGATTAATTATAGTCCAAGAGGTTACTGGAGAGGTACAGCAGCGATTAGCAAACTCGCCGATATAGCAGGTGTCACACGTTCTATTGTCACAGACTGGTTGTCACGACAGGCAATATGACAAATTTAAAACGATTCATCATGCCGATATCATGATTTTACCACGTGACGAGCAGCAGGCAGGGTGAACAGACCACTTTGTACGAGACCTTATTTTACAAAAATAAAGGTTCCTACAGGGGCTGAAAAATAAGGTCAATAACGCTAAACCGAACCTCCTAACTTTTATTATTACCGTATAGTTTGAAAAACGAATAATAAATTGTTTGGGTTAGCTCATTTTTATTATTTTAGTTTTGACTTTTTGTTTTTTCTGTTATAATGCGTTTAGTTTACTCGTCGGGTCACTCAATTTTTGTCGACCACCCTGCCTGCTGCTGTAAATTAAATAGTCAGTATAAATATTATTAATATGGTTGTCATCGGAGAACCTCATTCAGCTAGATTAGCACGAGAGCGACTAGAAGCAATTAGAAAATATTTACCTGTTCGTGATGCTGTCAAGCAACAATTACAACAACGACAAGAATCTCATGTTGAATTTGAAGAGGATACAAAACAATTATTTAAACCTATTACAGAGACAACTAAACCTCTTCTTCCTGTTTTAGAGAAAACCACTGAGGCAACTGAAAAAATAGCGGAGAGAACAAAACAGACAAAAAGACTTTTACGTGGACTTCCAGCTGATATAGCTGATGCTCAACCGATGCGAGAAATACTTGAAGGTATTGAACAAGTTCGTGGTGAAATAGGTGATATAAAAGATCGTACACAAGAACCAGAAAAACTAGAAGAAGAACAAACGAGAGAAAGAATTGATATAAATAACAAATTTACCGAAGATGCTATTGCTAATATTACAAAGGTTAAAAGTGTAGGAGGATTAGCTGAGATTGCTGTGAAAAGCTATAATAATCGAGGACAGTTTTTAAAACCTGAATATGCTGATAAACCTTTAAGTCGTGATGCCTGGTACAAATGGATATTTCGTATATACTATAAAACTGATCAGGCCAGAAATGATGATCCAAGGTATATGAATTTTATTCATGTAATAGATGAATATATTTCGTATATACAATTACCGTCAGAACAACAACAACAATTAATGCAACAAAGACGAGAAAAACAAAAACAAAAACAAAAACAAACAGAAAAAAAATCAAAACCATTTGAGCAATCACTCCGTGATTATCCAGTATCACCGAAACCAAAAACATCACGGAAACCAAAAGAAGAAACTGAGAAAGAAGAAGAATATTTTTCACCGTCAGAAGACACCTCTTCTGGAGCAACTGGAAGTGGTTTAGGAAGTGGCCTTATTACTTGCCCCAATAACGTCCTTGCTGATGTTGATCGACTAGAAATCCTCATTGGAGGAAAACGAGCTGGTAATAATTCTCCAGAAATAATTAATGAAGCGGCCGATATTTGCAGACGATTATTTACAGGTGGTATCATGGACGTTATTGTTTATCAGTCTCTTATTAATGAAATTGCCGATGACTACTACAGTGACTAAGTACGTAATTAAATACAATTACTATAATAAAATGATCGTACATAATACTCAACGTGGACCAACCATGGTCAGTGTAATAAACTCATGATTACCAGTATACAAAACAACCTACGGAGATGGACTAGGTGATGTTGTTCAGGGTCTATTTAGAAGGATAGCCCCAAAAGCAATACCGATCGCAAAGCAACTGGGTATGAAAGCTATTGATGTTGTTCGTGAAAAAGGTATTGGTGCTGTTGGTAATCTCGCTGGTAAAGCATTTTCAGCGATCAAAGATAGACTAACACGATTAATACGACGAAAACCTCAACCTGTAAAATTACCTAGCACTGAAGTAATGCCTGCAAATATCAGTAAAATAATAAATCAAGTTGCTAATCAAAAGCTATCAGAGTTGGCTGATGTACCAATGTCAGAAAAAGAAAAAAATATAACCGCTAGTCTGATAGCAGGAAGTGGTCTCACTTCCCGAAGTGGTCTTCGTTTTAGACGATAATAATTATAATAAAGATGTTCAAGCGCATATCTGATCCAGCATTTGACATGGACGCACCAGTACTTAAAGATGAGTCTGTGCGTGATTATCAATATTATTCTTATGACGCTCGAATTCCAGATCAGCGTGGACGAATTGAACTGCAAGTTCAGGATACAAGTAGGTATTTCTTACCCGCTGAGGCTTTTATTGAGGTTGAAGGTGAAATTTTAAATAACGCTGCTCCTGCAGCACCAGTAGCATATGGAGCTGAAGTTAGGGTTGGTTTTGTTAATAATGGTATTATGGCGTTATTTGATAGTGCTACGTACATGATTGACGGAAAAAATATTGAATCAATCCAGAAAGACGTCGACGTTGCAACGACAATACTTGGCCTTGCAAGATACAGCGATGATTATTCAAGATCAACTGGTCCATCAATGATGTTTGTAAAGGATACTTCTAACCACCCTGACAATAGAAATCAGATTACTCGACAGCCCAATAATTGAGCTGTTCCTCCTGTTGCTGCTGCTATTGAAGATCTATATTTTCCAAACCCAGAAGTTAACTTAGGATTTGCAGCACGTAGATCAATGTTGAAAGATAATAGAAGGTTGTTTTCATGTGCGATTCCACTATCACATATATTTGGATTTTGTAGAAATGTCAGAAAAGTCATTTTCGGAGCTAAGCATACAGTTGTACTTGTACGAAAAGCAACCGACAACGATGCATTATGGAGACCCATTGGTGATCCTGGTAAAGTAATTCTGACAAAACTTTCATTGTGGATGCCAGTGATGACCCCATCAATAACTGAAGAAGATCGTCTACTCTCTTTTATGAATCAAGGTGGTAAATCAGCATTATCATGGTTAACAATGACCACAGATGCTATCCAGAGTAATATTAATGGTTTATTTACATGGCAAATAGCTTCTCAGCAAGGTGTTTCTGCACCACGACATATATTTATTGCATTTCAAGATGCTGCACGGGTGGATGATCAAACACGTAGTATTATGATATTTGACAATCTTGGTGTTTCTGAAGTGTCTCTGAGGATAAATGGACATCAAGAACCATCCGAAGATATATTACTGAATTTTGAACAAAATCATGTAGCACGTGCATATCATCGTCTAATGACGTTCATGGGTCGTGATCAAAATATTGATACTGGTTTACAAATATCACAATTGGATTTTACAACCTTATATCCGATTTATTATTTTTCGCTCGAACATTTAGATTTAACCAGACAGTTAGTAGTCGATATACATTTTCGAGCTCGTGTGACAATAGGAGCTATTGCCAATTACAGAGCAATTGCTGTCATACTCAGCGATAAATCGATGTTACTTGAAGGTGTTGGTGGACGAATGAGAGTAGTTGATGCTCCAGTAGAAAACATGTAATTAGATCGTTTATGAATATTATAATGTCGTATAATCACGTTAGTGTTAGTCTGACTCCTGGTCAGAATTAAAGGATACAATCAGCATCAAAAAATAACTGTGGATTAAAAATATTGCTAAAGAAAGATCAGATGAGCGGTTCAAATAAATTATCTCTTACAGAACGTCAGCTCGGGCATTTCGATGAAGCCAAAAAATCAAATAAAGGTATAAAACTTAATCTTTCTGCGGGTGCCATTAAAGATATCATTAAGACGGGTGGTATATTTCCACTTCTTGCAGCAATACCAGCATTAATAGCCGCTGCAGCTCCAGCTGTTGCAAAAGCAGCTGCATTAGGCGCTGTTGGAACTGCTGCTGGAATGGCATTAAAGAAAGCAACAGGAAAGGGAATTAAAAAAAAGGGAAGGCGTCTAAGATTACCAGGGACTCCACATTCATGGTACGGAAAAGGCCTAAGATTACCAGGGACAGTTTACTGATATCTCCTATGTCCAATTTTGATTTATTAGATGCTGCTAAAAAATTAAAAATAAAAAATTTTAGAGGAGTTTTCATGCGTGATCAATTACCAAAACAACCAAATAACATTGAAACCGGTATTATTAATCTCGATGAAAACTCTGGCCCAGGCACGCATTGGGTCGGATATGCAATTGATCCACGTGGAATTATTTACTTTGATTCATATGGACTAGCTCCACCAAAAGAATTCTTAAAGCATATTAGCGGCTATCAAAGTTCTCCAATATGGTATTCAACGTTACCAACACAAACATTAACTGATCCACCAATATGTGGTCGAGAAGTACTTAACGTACTTGATTCTATATCAAAATCAACAAAACCACCCCACAAAGTTGTACATGAATATACTAAGACGTCACATTTAAACAGACATTAGTAAATATAATGGTGGATATTTATGGAAGATCTTCTCGTGGTAAAGGTCATCAGCAAGCTGATTTATCTAAATACGCAACTCTCGATCAGCTCAGAAATGAAATTGATGATTTATTAAATATAACCAGTGTGGATCAAAACGAAGTAGTCGTTTTTCAGGATAAGGAAGGACGATTAAAAACTAGTAATATACAACTACCAGATGTACTTATACGAGTTCCTAATGCGGTTGTTAATAATATAGTTACTTTTACTGATCAGGGTAAAATACAAGATTCCGGTACGTCAGTCAACGATTATATTAAGAAAGCTGGTGATTCATTTACAGGTTCAATTATTATGAATCAAAATAAAATTATAGGCCTTGGAAACCCAACCGCAGATACAGACGCCGCAACAAGGAAATATGTCGACGATCAAGAATCTAAATAGGTATTGGCCAACGGCGGTATAATGCGCGCATTTCTTAATATGAATAATAATGGTATTAATAATCTTAGAACACCAGAATATGATTTTGATGCTGCGACGAAGAAATACGTCGATGATAAGGAAATTCCTATATCAACTTCGTTAAAGACAATCGGTGACGAAATTACTATACTTAGTGCTACTTTTTCCAAACATTTAGAAACGTTCTTAAATTTTCGTAGAAATGTAAACAAACCCATTAAAGATTTTTTTGGTGATCTACCAACCGTTGACATAAAACTCTCCGACGTTAACACGAAACTCAACGACATTGTCAGTGGAATACCTAATATTGTTCAAAAAACTAATCTGATTAAAATTCCACACGGACAAATTAAAAATATCGTATATACAGTAGCATCAGGATCATTAACATGGACACCGCAAAATAACACACTCGAACATACCGCAGAAGTAACTGGGTTATACAGGTTATCTATATACGATTCGGAAATTAATGCTGCCACTTCATTATCACCGAATGAATATCGTAATCCTCTATTGGTGATGCTAACCAAGAACATTAAAGAAATCTTTACTCTGATATCAACGGAAATATCTCCAAGACGTTACTGGTGGTGCCTAGAATTCGTAACTGAAACTTAATTAACTGACGTTGTTAGTATAATGGATCAACCTCAGTCTCGCATTGACGTTCAACGTTACAGATGCAATCAGGTATGTGAGCGTCTCACTAAATTAAATAATTTTATCGACTATTATAACACGAAAATAAAAAAATACAAAAGACGTATAGTTGTCATCGATGTAGTTGTTTACTCGGTTTCTGCTGTTATTGCTGGAACAGGATTATCATTATCAACATTGACGATGACAGCACCTACTGTTATAACCATTATTGTTTCAGCATCAACGACTATTGCTGGAGTTCTCGGTATTATAGCCAAAAAGATAGATACCTGTACAAATGCTAAATTGCACGATTATATGATTAAATTACATACAGTGGCAGAGGCATGTTCTAAACTATCTTTGTACGTTTCTTCGTGTGTCAGTGATGGTGAAATATCCGATACTGAATTTGCGATGATGATGAAAACTTATGATGACGCATTTAAGGTGATCGCTAATGATTTTAACGAATTAAATAACAATGATAATAATAATGACAGACAGGGAGTTACTTCAGCAGATCGTTATTAATAAGACTCCGTCAAAAACTACTATGATATCGTTAAGTTCGACCAATCCTGAATTTAGCGTCAATTTTCCAACATCAATTCCTGCAAAAGAAATAGCATTAGCGCAATTGCGAGTTTATTATAGCTGGCCCAATATTAGATCAAAACCATTTGGTGGACTACAGCCAAATAATTCATTAGTATTCGCCAATAAGAATAAACCTGATGGAACTCCTGATTGGCAAGTAGTTGCTATTCCAACGGGCAGTTATCAAATAGAACAGATTAATGATGAGTTCCAACGCAGAATTAAATCTATTACAGGAAAAGAATCAAAAATAGCAATTACTGTCTACGAACCGACACTATCTGCGGTTATTGAAATAAATTCCCCTGATTACTCCGTAGATATTTATCAAAGTTCGATTAGATCAGTATTAGGATGGCCTGATGTTCCACCTGTTTATAATGGAGTTTCAGAACCAAAACTAGAAGAATTTAAAACGAGTGAAGAAAAATTCATTAAAGATCCAGAATATCGAGGAAAACAACCATGGAGTAATACAAGATTTGGATTTCCAAACGACAATAGATATTACTTTACCGATTTTGATGGTAAAAGGATCCCCAAGTTGAATAAAGCATTATTTATTTTTAACACAGACACCAGGACGAAGATTAGTTTCTATACTGTTGATGTAGGATTTATTAAACATTTTTTAGATACTCTTAAACCTGAATACGATAAAACGTTTAATGATTTAAGAAATTTACTTATTTCATTATCACAACATTATAATGAAAGTGTAAAGCAGCAAATAATCGAGTCAATAAAACATTTAAATGGTATCTTGTTCGATTTATACATCGTCAATCGAAGTATTATAAACACTGCGACTAAATTCAATGGAAATCGTTACACAAATCCAGAATCTAAACAAGTATTTCTTGATCATTATAAAATAACAGAAAAAGATTTACAAACACTTGTTATACCAGATTTAAATAACGCTGAAATGAAGAAATCATTAAATGATCTTATTGAAGAATATTATCCGGGAGTAATTGAATCATGGAGAAAAATAGCCCCACCACCGATTATACTAAAACACAACAACAATCCGTTTGGTGCCGGACGTCATATCTCACCTGGTATTGTTAATATAACAACAACAATTGCAGTTAATCTAGTATGTGACGTAATTGATGACAGTTATCAAGTAGATCTTTCAAAGTCTAACCAGGCCCAACAGGGGTATATACTATATACATTCAGTCCTAAAGATCCGCCCGGGTGGTTAATTGTATCTGAGCCAATTAATCCAGTTTATCTACGTGTACATAATCCATTTCTGACAAGAATAAATTTCAAACTTACTGACCTGGCAGGAAACATTTTGGATCTAAGACAAGAGTCTCTTAATATTAATTTGTATATACGCTCGTAGAACGTCTGATTATTTAATCAGGAGCAAAAAAATAATCTGATGAGTAAATACATGAATAATAATCAATTTCTATGATTAAAGCAATTGTATATATAATAAAGCGAGATAACTCGGCTATCTCTCTCTGCGGAGTAAATTAAACAATTATTTCCCTTACTACTACGTCGTTACCTGTACAAACCCAGTTGTATATACGTGTATAGCGTATTAGTCCGACTGTCTGTTACCTTAACGAACTATAACTTATACGTGTAATTATTTTATGAATTTTGAAAAACTGAAGTACAGTTCTACATTCTATTAGTAATACAAGTTCTGTGAGACAGCGCAAATATTATATATATATATTTAAATTTAACTGTATTATTGATAAGAGAGCGATGGCCGAAGTGGTAAGACGGTTGGACGTAGATCGAAGTTGTGCAGACTCTCGTGTGTTCGAGTCTCCAAAAATGCTAAAGGTATTTTACCTTGCATTTGGCGACTGATGCTATTTAATTGGGGGAACCCGGAGAATTTCCTCGAAATCCAACAGACAAAATACACTCTCCTACCATACACCCTTGAGGGGTGTACCTTTTACACTCCCCGGGGCTTTGTATGGGGAGAGAGTGTACAAAATCTGTTGGACGTAGACAAGATTCCCCCGTCATCACCATTTGTATATATTTCATAACCATACAATCATATGTCATTAGGATAAGTTTATATGTAGCCTCTGATCCTGCTAAGATGTTGTTTGACAACTTAGGGGATCACATGGGGTTTGTGCTGTCCTTAGAATTAAGTTCTTAGAGATAAGTTTATATGTAACCTCTGATCCTGCTAGGATGTCATATGACAACCTAGGGGGTTCACATGGGGTTTGTGCTGTCCTCAAAAATCAAAATCATAACCATATGTATATATAATCATAATCATACAATCATCCTCAAAAAACAGTCCCCTGACCTTCTGATCCTGCTAGGATGTCATATGACAACCTAGAGGTTCACATAGGGTTATGGGGACTACATTTTTTATAATAATTATTCAGAGACTGATATTATTTTTTATTTTAAAGAAATAATTATTATATAATGAACCAAGAAAACATTAATGATATTATTTCTGCTATTAAAAAATTAAAACATAACGGAATAAATCTATCTGATGATCTCAATCCTGAAAAAATATTATGCGATTATGAAATATTAAAACAAAGAAAATTTGAAAATAAATACACATTACCATCCAATTATAAATTTGTAAAATTAATTTATCAGTCTATGTTAGAATCCTTGGCGGTGGTAAATGAAAAACAGGTAAAGCTATTTGCGCTTCTTGCACGTTCGATCGAAAATATTAGATCCGAACTGTCTCGTGAATACGAGAAAAAGAAAATTGTGGATAATCGTGTAATGCAGTTGAGAAAGATTATGTTATTTGATTCTGTCAAAAGTGAAAGTGATACTGAGAGCAGCGACGGTGAAGGTACCCATAGCAAAATATAGAGTTGAACTATATACAATTTATTTGTTAGGAAGACAGAGTTAGATATATTCAAATATAATCAGCTGATCGTATTTGAATGAATATGCTGATTTAGTAACATTATTTGCGACAAATTGTACCGATCGTGGATGTATGCTAAAATATCTGGCAGCCGCATTAATTGATGGAAAAGTAATTTCTTGGTCTGTTTCTGTATTTATGGATTTAATAGATCTCTTTTTAAATACTCTACATTTTCCAGTATTTCCACGTGCAGAATTCTGACTCTGTGTAATAGCTTGCAGGTTAGATAGATTATTATTCTGGGGATCTCCATCAATGTGATCAACTACAAGTCCATCTTTGATAAATCCAAAATGACATTCGAATATGAATATATGTGATAAATAATTTTTTCCTTCAACACGGATTCTGAGATAACCAGTATTATTAAGACTACCGACTGGTTTTTTCAATCTGCAGTTTCTGATCACACCATCTCGGGATGCTTCATAATTTGTATATACTGGATGTTTCACAAATTCGTTTTGCTCCATTTATATATAATATTATTTGTCTAAATCATTGTTTTGAAATCTGGCCAGATAATCTTCTACGGTTTTTATAGGAGATTTACCTGACGATATATTATTTTTTTTGTCATAATATCGTTTTAGTCCCCTGTATTTTTTTCTGCCACATTTTAGACACAATTGAGTTTTTCCTCTGACTCCAACACCGCATTGCACACATGGTATTGGTCCTGTACTTCCATTTTTGATATTTTGCATATGGTAGTAGCAGTATTTGTTCACGCACGATTTATTACAAAGAGAAGTATATCCAATTCTGAGCCAAGCACATTTGTTTTTTGTTTCAAACATTATATATATACTAAAATTTTAATTTAAATATTTGTCTTAATTATATGAACGAATTATCGGCAATTGAACCTCAGATATCCAGATTTGATCTTGGCAGACTATCAGAATATAAATTTAGTACTTTGATGCAAGATCTGGCATTAACGGATGAGGATGTAACCGAACGTATTCGTGAAGCAAAAAATGAATTTCGTGACGATGGCGCTGCTCATGTATGGTCAACATTCAGAGTTGGAAATGTTACTAATATGATGAATAACGAACGAGGAAAAGTAATTATTAATCACCTTGATGATCAAAAATATTTTATTTTAATAAAATTTATTGTAAATACAGAAGAAGATACTTGGATTATTCGTGATAAGCGCGATCCAGTACGCATACAGTCAGGAAATAATATTGTTCTTTTGAGTAATAAATCTAAGCCCGGAATACTGACTGGTATTGATAAGCTATATTATGAACGGGGGTACCCTGTGACTGCAGTTGTACATGCAATATATCCGCTTAATAATAAACCTGACGTCGGGGATCTAAAGCCTATGAAACTGTCAGAGTCAAGAATAAACTGTGTAGCTGAACGAGTTACAGAACATTTTACAAACGCGATACGTGGTAATGGTTTAACAGATTTAAGACGTAAAAAAATAAATACATGGGCAGAATCAGTTAAAGATACTGGAGCATCTATCAAAGATGTCGCTGAACTAGAAAAGAAATTAAAATTCCCAATAACAGTAAAGACGTTAACCGGAGAGATTTTGTACAAACCAAAATATGAATCAAGAGGAGCTCCTATAACAATCGTTGATCATAATTCGCACGCATCGACCTCAGCAGTAACAATAATTCCACGAGATAGAGCGGTTAAATTTTATGATGGACATATATTTGATTTTATCAAAAATATCAGTAAAAGTGACCCTGTATCCGTTTGGTTATTTCAAAGTTCAGAATATGATCATTACGATCAGTTTGTACGGCCTAATGGTGATACTTACCGTACAGAATCTCTTAATGTAGAAATGGAAAATCTTGCGCTGAAATATACTTCAGACGATGTCAAAGTTAGACTATTATTAAATAATTGTTTTACAGTTCCATCTGTAGCGGCTCATTTCGCTCAGGAGAAAAATTTATGGAAACCAACACGATCGGAATTTCTTGAAGATATTCATAAAAACTGTGTAGAATATGGACACGGAGGATTATGGAATAATAAATATAAGTGTAATGACGTTATATCCGTTGATATGGTAGCGTGTTATCCTGGAAGTTTTCTTGGATACGGAGAATGTTCTGAATACTTTAAGAGATTCTGACATCCATCACACGAGATGACCAGGGTTGCGATAAACGGACATTTACCAGATTTTGACTTAACCGGATTTGCTCATGTAGAATCATTCGAGTTTGCAGAAAATCTCCATCCGATTACTTATGCTTGGTTTGGAAGACATTTTTCAGAAAAATCTTGGGTTCCAATAGTACTATTGCGATATATGCTTGATGCCGGAATTTTAATATCTTTACAGGTGAGTGAGGCGATTATATCGTATAGTCCACAGAAGCAAGTTTGGTTACCAGAACCAAATAGATTTAATATTGATGATGCCAGGAAAGAATTCCCTAATCTTAATGAAGATGATATTATTAAAATTACTAATACTATACGTAAATGCAGAGACGAGCATGATGAAAAACTTGCAAAAGATCTTGGTAGAAAGATAATTGGTAAATTTACTCAAGGAGGAGCCTATGATCATAAAAGACACTGTACAAGATTGATTATGGACGATGCTGAACTAGATTTTATAATAGCTGATACAACGGAAAAAAACATATTTATAAATCGGAGTAATGCTTATTTGTCAGACGGAATCAAACTAGGTACAATTGTGAGCTATCTTGATGGTGACTCACCACAATTTACTCATTTAAGATCATCTATGTTGGCATTTGTTTCTATAAATCTACTATCTATGATAAATAGATTTCCTCGTGATGCTGTCAGAGTCGCCACGGATTCGTTTTATATAAATAAAAAATATACAGATTTATTAAAACCGCTACTTGGTAATGGTGAATGGGGATCATGGAGAATAAAACAAGAAAATATACTTAGCTATTCTGAATCTGCCGACGTTGAAATTAAGGAAATATATCACAAAAATAATATTCAAATATCAAAGTCATCAGCACCGTCTGTGTACGATCCTGTATCTAGACATAAAACCGTTTATCTTAATGGATGCGGTGGTTCAGGTAAAACAACTCGTGTGATTAAATTATTCATGAATAATAATTCAGATATAATTGTTTTGACACCGACACATAAATTAGCCAGAGAAATAAAAGAGCGAGGAGTAAAATCATGTACTTATCATAGTTTCTTTAGATGGTGCGGAGACACATGGACTCCTGAGCGAATGGGTGAGAAATATATACCTAAATATATTATATGGGACGAGATATGCATGGTGTCGTTAGAAATATTAAAAACATTTCTTGAATGGCTATTGACGAAGAATACTGCTATAATAATGTGTGGTGATCATGGTCAACCACCACCTTTTATTGGACAGTCTCCACATGAATGGCTGAAGAATAACGTAGATTATTATGAAGAAATAAATGATGACCATAGAGCTATTGATGAACCGCTGAAGGAATTTAAAAGGTTAATCAGACTTCAGCCAGACAGAGTACAATGTGAAATAATGCGAGGAGGAATTCCAGAGACTTCTATGAGTGATTTTCTAAATTTCTGGAATCCCGATGATTTAATAGTTGCAAGTAGAAAGATAGTTCGTGATGAACTACAGGATAAATTATTTCTGTTACATAAAGAAAAGTTTTCAGATCTACCTGTACCATTATGTTATCGCCCAACAGATACTCGACGACAGAATATTGATGTTGAAATTCCTGGTGGTGGAATACAGAATCTTGTCTTGAATGATATTATTTTAGTCGATATTAATGTCGTTGAGAATGCGCTGAATATGAATAAATCACCGTGGACGTTAGGATACGCTATAACTATTCACTCATCACAGGGGTTAACTATTTCTGATACAAATATTTGGATTATAGATGATCGGATTGAATGGTCGAATTTAGTCTATCTTGCAGTTTCTAGAGTCAGACGAATATCTCAACTACATAGGGTTATTATGAATTTTACAGAAAATAATGATCAGACTGTTAATAATGACGTAATAAGAAAAAAACTATCTGGTTATAAGCAGTGTGATAAAAAAATAAACGTGATTTTGATATTGATGTTGAATTTATTATAAAACTAAAAGCACAACAGAATAATAATTGTGCAAGTTGTAACTGTAATATGTTATGGCAATATTCGAATAATAATCCAAGACAATTTACTGTAGACAGAATTAATAGTGATCTTGGTCATACACGTGATAATGTGATGCTAACCTGTCTTGAGTGTAATCGACGTAGAGGTTCTGGTTATGTAATTGTATGTGGTGGTAATTGTGTGTCTTTAGGAATTACCTGTAATTGTTCACGTACAAATCCACGTTGAGGGGCGGTAGAATCTAATCTGTAGATTGGAGGTCTACCAGTAGATCTAACTACAATAGAAATTGTATGTGTAGTCACACTCCATATAGGATCGGTTGCTCTTATTTTACCACCTTCAAGTTCGCCAGGTTCGCATAAATATCTTACAGTTACATTACCTAATACTGGTTGAGGTTGATGTCTGTCATTGCTACGGGGTATATATTTTTTTGTGATCGCATTAGAAGGTTTCATGGAAGTTGAACGAGTAATTTCGTTATTTAATGCAACTATCACATTTGGTAACCTTGCAACCCATTCACGAGATCTCTCACCGGATTTAAAGTCAGTAGATATTTCCTTTGCGTATTGGTATCCAAATAACCGCTCAGCAAGTGTTCGATTAAATCGTTCAACAATTGCCTGATCACGATGAATTTCAGCATGTCCTCGTCTGATTTTAACGTTATATTTCTTCATCAACGATAATACTGTACCAAGAAATTCTTTGCCAGGATCAACTTGTAATAACTGTGGCCATGGCAAAGGTCCTCGCTGATCAATTCGTTCAAACGCAGATGCAACTTCAGACGCTGTCTTTGTTGATAATGGTTCAGCTTCTTTATATCTACTTGCAACGTCAACGACAGTTAATGCGTATTTGTATGTGCGTGACTGACGTTTACCAATTTTAATGGTATCGTGTGATAAAAATAAAATATCTGCTTGATGAACCTCATTAGGGACGCTGACATCAAAATGTGCATATTGAATATTTTTAGGTGGTGGTAGATAAATTTGCCATATTGCCTGTCGTGCTAACCATGCTGCAGCAACAGAATGTGAGACTTTTGCTGCTTCAGATAATTTAGTAATAGCTGATCTGCCTCTCCAATATCCTCTTGGGCTATAATAAATGGATTCCATTATAATAGTTATATAATTAATTACCAGCCCCTAACATTATTTTACTTTTCATGGCAGATTTTACTAGAAAAGTAGCTAATTTATCTCTGACAGATTTATTAGGTATAGAATGTAATGCATGAATCAATTTTACATCTGCGAGATGCCTTTGTTGTAAATCGTTACTTTTATACGCAACATCATGAACATGACACGCTTTATCAATCTTATTTATTGGATACTCTCCTGATCTTGGTTGATCTTGATTATCAAGTCGGATATCAAGTCGAGTTCCAGGACCGCAATAATTATATCCAGGAATATGTTTTTCCCCCGGATATTTAGCCCACGGAGTTCCTGGTAATTTTCCTAATAAAGCGGCTATATCTCCACCTGTCTTTGTTTTGACAAATTTGTATTTCTTCGCGCCACATTTAACGCATTTGCCTGTAAGTGCACGTCGTTTATTTTTTGTTGTTATTGTAGTTAATTCAGCAGTGGGTGTAGACGTCCTACACCGAACACAATATAGACTCATATTATTTATTATATGGATATAATTGACTTTTCGGCGACACGAAAACAGGAGCCAGTGAAGCATCATCCAGCATTACCAAATTCGATAAGAATGATTATAATAGGTCCATCTGGATCGGGTAAAACACAACTATTATTAAATTTAATAATGCGATGGTTAAAATGGAGTAAATTGTATTTAGTAGCACCATCTGTAGATGATCAACACTGTTACGAAGTACTTAAAGATTTTAATGAAAATGCAAAATTGCTGAATGAAGATGGTGATGATGTTGTTGACTTTATCACCGATATTGATGAGGCTCCATCTGTAGATGACCTAGATGGATTTATTAATAATTTAGTGGTGTACGATGATGTTATGTTGGACAGACAAACAAATCCAGCTAGAATATTTTCTCGAGGTAGACATAAAAACACGGACGTGATTTATGTTACACAACGATATACACAAATACCTAAAGTGATCAGAGACAACTGCAATATTTTAGTAATGTTTAATGGAGTAGATAATTATACTTTACAGAATATTTATTATACTTGGTGTTCAGGGGATATGGATATGATGAAGTTCAAAAACTTTTTTGCTCAAGCACAAGCTGTTCCGTTTGGATTTATTACAATAAATTTACATGATCCAAGATCTAGATATCGTATAGGTCTAGATAAAATCTTTGGTTAATTACAGCAGCAGAGCAGCAGGCAGGGTGGTCGACAAAAATTGAGTGACCCGACGAGTAAACTAAACGCATTATAACAGAAAAAACAAAAAGTCAAAACTAAAATAATAAAAATGAGCTAACCCAAACAATTTATTATTCGTTTTTCAAACTATACGGTAATAATAAAAGTTAGGAGGTTCGGTTTAGCGTTATTGACCTTATTTTTCAGCCCCTGTAGGAACCTTTATTTTTGTAAAATAAGGTCTCGTACAAAGTGGTCTGTTCACCCTGCCTGCTGCTTGACGTCAATGGCAAATAACGTAAATGACGCACATACAAATACGAGTTGACTGCTGTCGACGTTGCAAGCAGACACAAAGAAGCAGAGGCGATAACGACTAAAACAGCAACTGAAGTCCCAGCCGCGTTTGAACAAATTTATAAATGTGGGGGCCTGCGCTGGCCACAATTGGTAAAGGTTGATCCTGGCAGAGAATGTTTGGTGCAGTAGGAACGCTGATGCAACAATATAACGTTAAATTCAGACGTGGACACACCGTTTTACATCGTGATCAGGCAATCGTTGAACGATTTAGTCGAACATTTGCTGAGGGATTGTTTGGACATCAATACGCGCAGGAATGTCTGTGCAAGAACAGATCTCGTGAATTGGTTGCAAGACCACCTCAAGAGTGGAATTGCTCTGAAACCCATCGATGCAATTGCGAAGAAACACACACCGGCTAAACGGCGCTACCTATTAACGAGCCCAGTGCTAGGCAGCAACGTGACAATCAGGTCCTGATGAACCTGATGAACTTGAGGGCGGTGCGAAGAGAGCAACAGGTCCCATCTGAAGTGTAACCACACATAAAATTTCCAGCGTGGTAAGATCTACTGGCCAGACTGCAATCTATAGACTAGATTCAACAGTTCCTGAAGGTGAATTTGTCCGTGAACAATTACAGGCAATTCCTGAAAATAGACAATTACAACCAAGGTGGATTAGTGCTAACAAAAGACTCTAGCGCCCGTACGTCTGTTACATTCAAGGCATGTCAGAGCGGCATTTTCGTGTGTGTGGCCGAGACTACTATCGATTCTGTCCACAGTAAATTGTCGTAAATCATTTTGAAAATATTGTCACAGCATTATTGTATTACAGCAGGCGCAGTGATGATTTTGTCGTTGGTTCAGCGTCATGATAAATTCAACATCAACATCAAACCAGCATTGTTTAATTTATCTTCTCCCGCATAATCAGCTAATTTTTTCTTCACCGCGTTGGTTGTGGGTGTAGTTGATACAACTGGTATTGTTGGTAACTCCGTCACGTAGACAATTCTTTGCAGCTGATATATTTTTGTGACTCGCGATACAGCCAGATAAACTAAATTTGACGATGCTATCGTCAACAATCCAGATATTCGACGAATAAATTGTTATTGCATAACCTAGAGTTCAGCACGATGGGTTTAGAGACAGCACCTGCTGTACATTATCTACTGGAACCTCGACGATATCATTAAGAACCAGTTTTTGTTGTGTGTCCGTTCCAGAAATGGCAACGTGTATATTTTGTCGACGGGGTATTCTGCAGGGCTATAACATAGTGAAACTGGTCGATCTGGAAATTTTTCTTTGTGAAGCTCAACTTATGAATCACGTAAAATTTTCCAGGATACAACTATCAGATCATTAGGTCGCCATGAGTTCCAGAAATCAGATATTGATATCTTTGGAATTACGGTACGCATTATTTCACACTGAATCTTGTCCGGCTGTAATCTGATTAGCGATTTCATTTGTCCTAATGTTTCATCGCACAATCGATGGTCATATAATATTTCTTCGTAGTGGCTAACTTAATTTTTTACCCATTCACTCGGTGATTCTCTTGTAAACGGCAGAGGCTGTCCTTGATCGCCACCCTTGATAATTGCCGTGGTTTTCGTCGCCAGCCAATCTTGAAACATTTTAACAATATCTTTGGACACGGTGTATATGTCGTCGCAGATGATGATTTTAGGAATATATTTTCCCCAATTCGCTCGGGGGTTCAACCACCACCACGCCATCGAAAACAAAAACTGATACATGCATGACTTAACTCTCCGCTTTTCCATATCTCTGGCAGGACGGTGAGTTGCCGTTGGCAGAATTATGTCTGAGTTTTTAAATAATTCCATCGCACCTGTTCTTTTAAAAGAACCACCAGGACCATTAAGATAGACTGTGCTATGTCAAGCGATTAGATCATTCACTGACGGTGACGATGATGGCTCTGATAACTTATCATTTCGGTAATATTCGCCGACTGGTTTAACATCGGCCGATTGAGAATAATTACTTATTTGTTCACGCGTTATTCTCCAATAGCTTGCATCATCGTCGATAAAAGGTTTCACAAGATCCATTTTCGATCGACTTATATAAAATTAATCCGTGGCGTCTTTAACAGGATCCGCTGAAAACCGGTTAATCAGCAACAACAAGTTTATTGACGAATATGCGATCATCACAGATCTCCACTAAGTAACTGCGGCGAATCACCATCGTAGTAGCTGACTATCGTGCCAATATTTATTCTATCTCACGTGATTGCATTTTGCCGCGACATCAATACTCTTCTCTATATTTTATCTGCGATCACAAAATCGAGTTCCGCTGAGTCCATGATTAACCTTGTGCAGCGGTTTTTATTATCAGATTACGCAGAAGATTCTTTCCTATAAATTATACAGGATGGTATCATAAACTAATATCAAATGTTGATTCATCTGTAGCAGATGTATCTGACATAAATAAATCTGATGCACATAAATCTGCGGCATATAAATTTGCTTCATCACCGTGAAATAGCCAGATAGATACTTGGTTACGCGCACTAATGTTATAAATCTCTTCAAAAATATCTTCGTCATAAGATCGTATTGTTCTTTCTCGTGGAAACTTTGTTACTGGTTTAGTCCAGGCGTGACTCTTATGATCAACTATAATCGCTATCGGGGTTCCCTTACTATAGTATTTCCATAATGATACAAAATGTCGTTTTGTTATTGTTTTTACCACGATCGTAAATTTTCATCGCAGTTCCAATTTTAGCTCCGCTGCTAAGAGAGTTTTCCCATTGTGCTGTTTTTTTTTGTGCTTCTGTTAGTCCGTTTCTAGGTCTCGAGCTGATAAAATCTTCTCTGACACGCTGAGCACACAATTTAATGTACCTATTCTCATTCGGGCAAGAGCATTAATCTCAGGATCATTTAAACGGTACAGTGTGCAAACAACAACGGACACTGGATCCGCGTTATTGTAGTTTGCTTCGTCTTTTCCGGTAAACGTGGTTAAGAATTTTTGTCCACGCTTTCGACATTGCTATGTCTCCATGAATCCTTATCACAAATAATCCAAGTTGGGCCATCTTGGCTACCATGTTCGACAATAAGTGTTATTCTGAAAATATGCTTGCTGTCATTAACAAGATTATTAATAATATTATTAATAATAGTCCTCGCGCGTTCGTCATTCATTGTGCAGTCAACGGAAATTCCATCGCCGTCTATCCCAATTTTTTTAAAAACTTGAGATGTACCATCCGGATTGAATTCACATTTTGGCCAGTTGATAAATTCGTGTAACTGTAACTCAAATGCTGGACGTTATTTTTCACCTGGTAATTTAACGAAAACAAATCTAGTGGTGTATTGTAGTTCCAATCCTGTCGTGGTTAACAATGATTTTTTTTGTTTAGTAAATTTGTGTGTACAATTTTCGACCTTGGGAAAGGCGGTGTCATACCAGTTAGTTTAAAATTCTGCTCCCTCAGCTGCTTTGCAACAGTAGAATTACTTTTTCTTATATATAAAATAAGTATTTTCTTCTATGAAACTTTATCCAAATAATATAATATGACAGGAGCAAAAATAGCTATTGATGGCTCATGATCGGATCAGTCACACGTCGTGAAAAAATTGTCGTAGTGAGTAATGTAGCTATCATATGAATAGTGTGTGTCGTGGTAGTACTGGACGATAACCATGTCTGAAATGTGGCGCTCGGGTCAAAGGGAAAACATAATTATGTGTATCTTGTGCTGGACGAAAATATCGAGATATTACGAGATACGAAACGCTTCTGATGATGTGAGAGCAGAAAACCCAGCCCATTTCCTACAAAGATATTCCTCTGTTAAAAATAATGTTATATTCGGAGAAGAGAAATTTTATATGAAGCAAGCTATAAAAGATATTGATCTCGATGAATTTAGATGTCATACAATATTTACTAAATGCTAAGCTAACCGAGTTGGGATCATCAGAAACTGTCGACTGAAGAAACTACTCGGCCATGAAGATAAACACAGCAACATCATCATTGCTATTGGAATTACTGGTAGTAAAAAAGCAAAAATATATCATTCACATAGATTTATTTATGAAACGTTTAATGGTCCAATCATTGATTGTCTCGTGATTGATCACATAACTCTGATAAACAAGATATGGGTTAGAAAACTAGCAGATTGTCACACCGAAAGAAAAGACAATACGTGGAAGAGCTGGCAAGCACAGAAAACATCACGACCAAGCAGATCCATAAACCGTGACATAGGAGAACAAAAGATTTTAAGTCGACTTATGCGGCTGGAAAATATTTTGACATTAATTCAGAAGCACTATACTATGCTGCAAACGGAATAACATATTCAGCTATATCAAAGCGACTTAACCAAAACATTAAATTTACTTATATCACAAAATAACATCTCTTCAGTATATTCGAGTAAGGTACGTTTTACCACAGCAAATTGCCAGAATTCCAATTCTCATCACAATTTAGACAACCCCGTGTCACTCGAGTTACCCATTTTGATGATTTTGAAGTCAGTAAAGTTGATGGATACGTGTCAGGCATAATCTTTGAATCGTATCGAAAACTGATCTTGACTGTACACTTTAAATGACCTATAACCCACGTGTGAATTATGCTTAGGATTAGTTGCTTGCCAATAAATAAAATGATCTAATTAAAGCAAGCATAGCGCCAAGGAAGAACTATCCTTTTGTACTGAAAAAATTAATATGGTAAATAATCGACAATAAATATTAAACTGATTCTCAAAAACTTTTGAAGGAATTTTTGAAGTTTCTAAAACGGTAATAATATATCAAATGACTGAAGAAAATGTAACTAATAAAATGAGATCGCTTTATTGATTGAATGCATCACACGTATTTATCGAAGAGGTTCACAATATGCTGTATGTGGCCTAATGATATTTCCGAAACACGTTGATAAATTGATTAATATAAAAGTGACCTTAGAAACGGAACGAAATATGCTAGGGCAGGCCTTTAAAAAAAACAAACGTGAAAAGAATTTACAGATATTGTGCTTGAAAACACGCAAGAGAGAAATAACTTACCCACAGAGACTGAAATTTTTGATGATTTTAGTGAAATTTGTTCTAGCTGTAAAGACGCGGATAGTAAAGAGCAAATCAATTAAAGAAATGCTTCTTGAGAATTAATATAGGTATGGTGTCCGAACTCACTAAAGGATTTACAAAAGGTATTAGAAATATAGAAGATAAGCGGATGCTATCAGTGAAATTGATTAAGGAAATTTCTTAAAGCCCTAAGAAATTTTATGTTTATATGATTCAAACGTGTCGCCCATCTTGCGTTGGTGCTGTACCTTGTCGTGACGGTTCATTTCAACTCATTTGGGTTGACAGTGCATTGGAATTTGTTTTTTCCTGTAAGCAAGTGATTCTAGTGATGCCAATAATAACGAGTTATTTTATCGGAGAAACTCGGATTTAAACATCGACTTACGGTAAAGTCACGGATAAACAAAAAGAGCGTGCGCAATTCCCACAGATACTTCGTGGAAATTGATCTAGAATACCTGAACGTTTACGTGATGAACCCAACGATCATCCGCTTGCATCAGAAGCGTCGTCTGTGCCAGTATATGGTTGTCTCCGTATCAGTTCGTGATCGATAATAAATACGAACGCAATCAAACCACAGAATGCATCAGACTGGTACCAAGTCTCAGAACTAAACAACTATTTTCTGCACGTGCAAAACCTCCAGCTGTTTCTGAGATTGTATATGCCTGAAACAAAGTCTACCAAGTGCTCGAGTTTCGTCAGCACGCTTGGATGTCCCCATATATTTAGATGAATACTTATCTGAGAACTAAGGCCAACAATGACTTTGAAAAGGACTATCAAGCTCATGAACAATGCCGTGTTTGGGAAAACCAAGAAAAATCTACATAAACGAATTCACGCTGATCTTGTTCGTGACAAGAGAAACTTTGAAGGCTCCTTGTTTGCCCGAAGTTTGAATCCAGAAAAATCTTTGATGGGGGACTTGATGTCGTTCATAGTAAACAGTCAAAACTAATGCTGACAAAACCAGTGTATGCTGGATCGTCCGTGTTGGACTTGTTAAAGCTGCTCATGTATGAGTTTTACTATGACAAGATCAAACCAAGTTATCAGGATCTAGTTAAGATGCTTTACACCGGTCATGACTCGTTGCTGATGCAGATCGCAACCAATTGTATGCACGCGGACATGGGACAAAACTTATCTGAAAAAACGTCCGTTGTTTTGCTATACCAATACAAATACTCTTGGTAAGTTACCAGATGATTACTCATGTAAACTGATCGAAGAGTATGTGGCACGGAGACCAAACATGTACTCGATTGTGGTTGGCTCCGGCAGAAACATTAGAAAGGCTACAAGTGTACCACAGGTGATTGTGAAAAATGATCTGTAACACGAACTGTACATGGATGTCTTCGAAACCGGCGTGAATTTGTGCACACCTCAAATCCTGGTGGCAGTTCCGTATTTGATGGAACGACCTGCAACTGAACAAATGCTCGGCTGGGAGGCTTTGGTCCACCAAGTGACTGCCCTAATCGCTAACATGTTGGATGTTACCGAGTATCAATCCATTCCGAAATCCGTAAACATATTCATGGACCATACCTTGTCAGTTACACGACGTTCCTTCTAAGTAGCCAGGTGCATAAAGATAGCAAACAAACTTTTCTCTGAGTGGCAGTAACGAAGCCAACTGTGAAAGTTTTTCTGAGTAAGTGACATTCGTCTGTCGAATCGCATTGGCTGGTTTTAATCCAGTCATATGTGTGTGCCTTCCTTTGTTCAATGCTGCTATGACTAACGAAAGTCGTGCTAACCGTTCATGAAACTGCTATGACCTCGTCTGTAGATCTGCGTGTAACGATGACCGAATAACGAGTTTTGCAAGAGTTTGATTCAGTCGCTCCATCATAACTGGGTCACGATGCGCATTGACATGTCGGACACGTACTTGCATACGGTGTTTGGTCAACAGCGCAGCAACATATCCGAGAAATTATTTTACAGGATCCACTTGTAACAATCGTGAGCGGTCTGAGTGCATAAATGCATCCGAGTGTATCTGCGACACTTGAAGAATCTGTTGACGTCAGCGGCTCAGCTTCTTTAGTGCTGGCAACATCAACAATGGTTTGCGCGTACTGGTAGGTGTGCAACTGACCCAACCTAGCATAGACACGATCGTGTGGAATCAACAATAAATCATCCTGATGGACCTCATTAGGTGTTTGGACATCAAACCAACCACGTGAAATCCTTTTTGGTATTTGTTTGACTAATCATGTTCGGGCAATCCCATGAGCGACATTTGTCGCAATTGCTAACCTATCCAGGTCGGCTTCGCCTCTACAGTACCCACGCGGATTGTACCATATTTTGTATAATGTCCTGCTTTTTGTGTCACTTCATTGCATTAACATTAATTTGCTTTTAATAATTGGATCTATGTCTGCCTCAAGGTGGTATCTGTCCTCTAAGTGCAATCTTTTGCTTCATACCTCCTTTAACGACCCATTATGAGATTCGTTCTTCCAGTTCTGAATTAATGTGAACTGATATCATTTGATGTTTTATAAGCAAGGTCATGTCAGTAACGCTCAACATCAACGTGATTCTCCAGTGTTTCACCATGCTTTGGTTGGTTATTAAGCTCAAGTGATATATCTAGCCGTGTAAAAGGCCCACAGGAATTGTATCCAGGAAGGTGTTTTTCACCGGGATATTTACTCCAGTAACTTTGTTAGAGCCGCCGCGATATGACCGACATTTTAAATAAAGGTAAACGCCTTTGGTTCAGATCGAACACAACTTTCAGTAATCGCTACTAGTCCATTACGTGTTTGGACTCTAGTTTGATTTACGTTACGTGTTTTTGAACGACATCGCAGACAATATGAAGACATGATCCTATTATAATACTGTATGATTCAATTACATCACCAAACAGGACATTCGCAGATGTTTCGATGGAAACAAAGATTTTTCCGTTATTGACTTCTCTGTGCAAGCAACACCTAAACCGTTCAAGCATGGTGATTTAACCGTTTTTCCATGATCAGTTCGTGCCCTGAGCATTGTCCCGCTGAATCAGGAAGAAACACAACTGCTGTTAAATGTTATTTTGATATAGCTTAAGAGGGATTGATTGTACGTTATTGTGCCGTCGGCTGATAATCAACCGTGGTATGATGTTTTAAAAAAAAAAACAACCCCCAAAACCAACAAAAAACCCCCCAAAACCCCCAAAAAGCCGAATGACAAAAGATCGTTTTGGAGAGGTAACATCACCACGAGAAGCAGAGCTTCCATCGATTTCTTTTTAACCATTGAAGAAGCACCTACCACAGACGATTTGGATGCAAACAATACAAAACAATCTTGTTGTGTATGACGATATGATGCGTGAGAACCAATTTAATCCAGCACAAATCTTTTCAAGAGGCTTCCACAAAACACCGATGTCGTTTATCTGACTGGTGGTGATATTTGGCTGGTGACATTTTGTGGTATTGATGCTCATGGTCTTGGATCCATCTGTTGGACTTGGTGTGGCGCTGACCACACGTGGGATGAGTTTCATGACATGTTTGCATGGATCACTTCGGACCTGTATAGTTTTCTCACCATTGATTTGGCCGGAACTTGCCAGGGTAAACATTGTTTGGGTTTGGATGCACCAATTTAACAATTAAAAACAATTATATAATATGTCAGCCAGTGATGTCATAAAAGTGTTTGTGAAGCTGAACTTCTGAAATGGTTGAGACGGTGCGTGTTCTACGTAAATTATTGTTACGAATCTATGCTCTTGAAATAAGTAACAGAAAAGAGTGAAGACAACAAGCTTTGTAAAACAAATAATTTATTTCCCTAGAATACCAAGCGAAAAATTAAGAAAAGAGAACTTACGATTTTACGAATTAAATCCAAAAATAACCCATGATTTAAAACAATAGAAGTCCTAGTAATAAAAGTCAAGAATGAAAATGAGTTCGAATCCCGATGAAATCAATAATTGAAGGCGATGTCGTCTGTTGTGGTCGGTCAAGTGCTGCTTTTTCAACAGTTTCTTGTTGAATCACAGAAAATATTATTCCAGTTTTGAATTCAGTATAAATTCCAACGAATGTCTTTATCCAAGAGTTTTGTCAGATCACTGTTGTATTTCCAGGGAAAATAATCAGTTAAATTCAATCATTTGAAGAAAATAAAAATTCAACCCAAACTGGTCACAACATAATACAACTTAACATCTCAAGTGTTTTAAGCCCAACTGATAAACCTTTATAAAACGAAACCAGTTATACCACTAATTAAGACGCAAAACATACACCCGGATGAGGGTCAAAAGTTCATTCTTCTTGAAAAAAATAGAAGTTTGTTACCAATTGATATATGCTACTTTTCATATAGTCCAGATATGACCTTGACTCAAATTAATGATTCTTACTCAGAGAAAGATAAAAAAAATAAATAAATAAAAACGTTGTTTACCAAAACTGTCACTTATTATGAAACAAGGTCGGCAACTAGGTATAATGTTTCTATTATTAGTTGTTTATATAAAATGAAATAAGAAAAATCAGCCAGGTTACTGTACATGTACTGAATGTTTATGTTTATTTTTAAACAAGTTTTGTGCTCACGTTACAATCAAAACAAAATGGTAAAATAATTCTCCAACATTTCCATTATCATTTACAGAAAGATCCAAAACTTATTTGCTAAATTATGATACGATTTTTTTTGTCACTGTAAGTACTATAAATATGTTGATTTAGATTTACCGTCAACAAAATAGAGCGCAACAAGGAATATCCACAAATTAAGTCAAATTAAAATTGGTTCAGCTTTGATTGGAGAATCATGACCTGCATTAAATAGTCATTATAGGTAAAAGATAAAATTATTTGATAAATGTTCCCCCCCCCCCTTCTGGAAATTGGATGCTTTGTTCGATGAAAAGCAGTTGCTTTACCAATCATGTTAGCATATCTAAGGACTATGCTCGCTGAAAGATCCATACAATGTGCATCCAATTAAGATTAATAGCGATGACGCGTCTCTGCGCTGTGTATTATGTTTATTTAATATTGTAAAAAATCTGATTGGTTTATTTTCTTGATTTAACAGCACTTTTAGCGAAATGAAAAATATAAGGAACAACATCAGACATCTGTGTCATTAATTATACACAATTACAAAAACCTATCAACTATATACCGATAGAAACTAGAGACGAGTCATTGGTTCTCGTTTGATTTGAAATGTTGTAACCTCAACGTGAATCACAAAACCATGTCCCCCATTTCAATTCGATATTTAATTTTGTCTGGATCAAAATGGCTATAACCCATTAGATTCTTACAATGCTTAAGTACTGCACAAACATAATGCATGATTAAGGAAACTACCAAGTCTCATTTTTTGTCTGTTGGTGCAGCTTTTAAACTTTGAACACAGAAAACTTACAGCCGAAAGGAACAGAAGAAAACGAAATAGAATATTGATCCCGAAAACTACCTACCTTTAAAGACGAATCGAAAAATATACAATTGGTTTTAGTTCTTTAATAACTATATCCAGAGAAATGATATTAAGGAAGTAAATGAGACAAAACAGAAACGAAGTGGACGACATGAACAAGACCAAGAAACAGGCAGCATAGATAGATTCAATCATGAAACGAATAATACTTATTTTACTACTACTACTTCCACTATTTCTACTACTACTACTGCAACTAATACTGCTACTACAGATTGCATATTATTATTGTCATTATTGCTATTGTTATCATCCTTTAATTATTATTATTATTATTATTATTATTATTATTATTATTAGTAGTAGTAGTAGTAGTAGTAGCAGCAGCAGCAGTAGTAGTAGTTGTAGTAGTAGCAGAAGTAATAGTAGTAGTAATAATAGAAGTAGTGGTAGCAGTAGTAGTTTATCCATAATATAATCGTCATGACGTAAGTAAACTCATCAAATAGAACATTTTGGATCCTTTGGGTACTTTAACAAGAATTTTTGTAATCAATAATAACGATCTGCCATATTGGAAATCAAACAAACTGATTCAGAGTAAATATTTAATTGCTTGGATTATTTTTGTGAGGGAGGGTAGTCGAAACATATAGTTAATAAACTTTCAAGTTTAGCGGCAGAAAACAGATATAATTATAGTAAACCATACGTCCACAGAGACTTTACACTTAACAATACAAGAGTTTACCTCACTGTCAATAGGGATGTACAAATAGAGAAGCTATATTTTGTTTTCTTGAACAAATGTAACGGTACGTGAGTGTGCGTGTGTGTGATTTAGATTTTTAACGTAGCTTTAACACTTTTTCAGTAATATCGCTACGATGTCTGCAGTGTGACAGTTTATAGCGATGTCTAGCATTGGGGCATCATGCCGCAGACATGGCATTATGTCCCACCCAGTCACATTATCCTGACACCAGGCCGACCAGTCCTAACACTAACCTCTTAATGCTGAGCGCCAAGCGAGGCAGCTGTTAGTACCATTTTTTAGCGGTATGAAGATATCTAATCGTGCAGGTCATTCGTGTAAAGGACAATTTTAACTTATCCTGGACAAGAGAAATTAGGTCAAGAAGAAAACAAAATCATACATTACAACTATATTCCTGTTACTCTTTAGCAAACAATTTACATTTCCAATACTTTATCCTGAGTTTTGAAATGTAAATGTGATGGACTGATTTTTTTAAATTTAAATTTTATGGATGAAAATAAAGCAAAAATGATTCAATCATCTGGTTGCGATTTATGCCCTTCTCTAATTGCAAAACAGATATTTGCTTCAGATATAATAATAATAATAATAATAATAATAATAATAATAGTTACTACTACTAAATTAGCTACTACTACTAAATACGCTCACTTTCTGTTACGGTTCCTTACATTCCATCCGTTATCGTAGCTGAGTATCAGGCAGTTATATCTGATCACTAGAAAAAAAGCTGCATTTTTTAAGGGACAAATCAATGAGTAACGTAGCTCGATGTGATAACAGGGACTTGTATTCATTTAGTTTTACCTATGCTTAAATAAAAAAACAGCTCACAGAAATACACTCGAACCTCGACGTGGAAATAAAACCATTATATATCTTTATGGAATCTGTTCCAGGGCTATAATGCTTAACCTTTCCAATGAGAGGGTGAGACCTTGTAGAACGGAATACGTAGGTAAAGATTTATGTCAGTGGTGAACGTTGGGTCATATTGCTCGTACAGTTGACCCATAAAAGACATTAGTTCAATATGATTTAAATGAAATCCCCATAAAGAGAAATACTCAAACTTCATTCATACAGTTTTGTCTATTAAAATGAATCGAGTGACATTATTGTTTGTCTCAAAGCATTTTGTATTAATTTGGATTAACAAGTACACAAATCTATTATGGTGCGTATAATAGTGTACACAGGACAAATAGGTGTACCTGAAAATATCGGTTTCAATGTATTAATTATCTGCCTTTGTACTGTGACCTTCAAATCTCAGAGACAAGCAGGCCTGAAAATGTGTCTTAGTGTTTATAAAAACTAACAAAATTTAAAAACTGATATAAAATACTTTTATTTCAAAATGAAATTTCGGAAAAGGGGATCTTTATATCAACAGCAACGCAGGAATACAAACAAATATATCGCCATTTCTTACTTTGGTTTAAGAAACAAATTACATGGTCTTTCTTTCAAGGTGGGATCTTTGTTTTAAATCTAAGGTAACATTTCTCCATTATCCAGAAGTTTATGTATGAAGAGCATTAAACTATACAGCCGCTATTACTATTATTTGACTATTATCAGTATTACAAATACAAAACCTCACCTGCAAAATATTTTTGGGGGCATAACATATCGTGTTTAATAGTCCCTGTTATGAGCAAAATGGTATATATTCACTTGTGGAAACCAAACAATTAGATTCTTTTACTGATTGTATGGAATAGGAACAATAGAACACAAACGTATACCTAAAAGTGTTGTCATTTATGTATAGAACACTTAAGAGATGCCCACTCCCTTACAAAGTCATTTATCTATGAAATAAAGCAAATTTGATCATAATATCTTAAAGGTTTAAGTTCAACGATATTAGAAATACAGAAAAACAATTCCGAGAACGGACAATTCTGTGAGAAGCCATGCAGAACTATGAAAGGGGCCTTTGTACAGGGAATAATCTATATGATGAATTTAAAGTTCAGAGTTTGATACATCCAAGGAAATGATAGTACAGAGTATTATGCATTGCATGAAAGCAGATGGCAGGAATTATACATTCCAGGAAATTAGTTTGCTTGGAAAATATGTTGGTCAATTCTTTCGCATGATACATTTTTTAAATATGCCGTAGAGAGGATCAGGACAATTCTCATACCTTTTTCGGGAAAATATGTTGTCCTATTCTTAAATAACAACTCTCAGGATTTTGTACTTAATTCTGTATCAGCTATCTAAGGCTATCCTTTTCTCTGGACCAAAGTTCATATTCTGCATATTTTGGGAATTATACAAGCTTATAAATTACTTTCCTTACAAGAATGGCTAAATTCGGAGTCCTGTTTTATATACTACTTGCCATCTTCTTGAAAAACAAGTTGAAACATTGGTGTCCAAGTCATTAATAGATGCATCACTGAAAGACTGTGTAGAGCAACGAATCAACAAAACAAACGTATGTCATTGCAATTAGACGCAACTTGAAACTATGGAAGTTGTGGGATAGGAAAGAACTCTGATTTTAGGCAAATGTACAAAAGTTACTCTTTGTATTAAATAACACGATTCATATATTGTGAAAGAATAAAGAATGATTCTGAATTTTCATTCCTGAGGAACAAACGAATAAAATTATAAACTTTTTCCCTTGAATTTTATCATGATTAGCCTTTAGGTATTTGATTTGGTATGTTACGGCAGACAAACACGATTGTATTATTTGTGTTAAGGTTGATGGAGTAGAGTCCCTTGCCCAAGTAAGCAGCACAGTTACTGACCCACAACTGATCCAGTGGAACAGTTCGATCGTCTCCTGTAGGAGTCAAGCACAGAAACCATGGGAGACGCTTTTGTTCCTGACCCCAGCATCGCATACTACGAGATGTGGGAGGACCTACCTGGCTTTGAGCCTGCAGTGAGCATGTTCAAGAAGAGACAAAAGGAAATACCCATAATTTATCGTAATAGAACCGAATACCTCTCTTCCTATAACATGTCGTGGTACTTAAGAACCAGTTATTTCTCAGAAAATGAACTTTACTGAAAAAAATAACATTGCAAGGATTTTAGATATTTTATTTAGATGTGAAACTATAATGATTTACAAGTAATTATTAGAGCATTCATTGATTTCATAATGTTAAATTTCGTTTACTATTTTATTTTTATGTCTCTTCTCTTATCAAAAAATGAATATTAATTGACAACAAGTAGGCTTACTCGAAAAAAACGTAACACTTATTGGCAGTCATTTTTGTTAATGTCTCACAGTAAAGTTTTATTTGATCGGGTCTTGAACAAATGTGGCGTGAGGATATAAAAAATTAGTTCTTCTTGCTAGTATATTGTATCTTTTCAATTAGGGCTTACAATACATTTACGTGTGTTTTGCTAGATCCTGATATGAGCAGCACACTGTCTCACAATATATCGGCAATAATTAAAATTTACATAGTAAAAATGGACTGAAGTACTGGTAGTATCGGTCTGCAGCATTTCAATAGGCTCAGCTATGAGGTAGGTTTCGATTGTCTTTTATCGCCATATTCATCTATTTTCAAGCAAAGTTTGACACTGTGACTTGAACCGCGATATCACATATCTCTTTGTTAAGCCGATTATCAGTTTGTATCTGCATTACGTGGACATTATGTCAGTCTAGTCAACAAATAGTAATCTTCGTTTTGTGGTTTGTGATCCCTCTTGGCCTTTGTGGTTAAGCATGAGCTTTCTTTGTGGTTATTGTTATATTGTATAGATATGAGGAAGTAGTATTATCATACAGGTAAGATAATTTTTATTTCGTAGTTAACGGAGACTCGGGATGCGGCAATCATCGTCTCTGCAGACAATAAAATCCAAATGCTTGTAACAACGAGATTTTGGTGTTATGTGCAGGCAAGGCAATGGGTACCGTAATCAGAGGACTCACTTGCGATTCTCCGCAGAGTATGAATTAAAAATGATTAAACCGGAAAACACACATACCCCCCTCTCTCTCTCTCTCTCTCTCTCAAATATCCCCCATCCTTACATGGAATATATGAATATGTTGTATGTTTATAATCCTGTTTCACAATCCGATTTGTGTATGAACATGATGGTAACACGATAAGTCCATCTTAGCAACCGGCTTTCTACTACTATCTGATAGGCATGATATATGACACTGATAAGGAAATGTTCGAATTTAGAAATTGACACATTAGTAACTTCATCTTTTGCGAATGTGTTTAGCGCAAATTTATGAAATCAAAGGTGAAAATAATCATTTTACAACAGTTTCAGATGTCAGTTGGAGTCATCATTAAAAGAAAACTTTTGCTAACCAGTGACAAAATATGTCTTTCTTTTTCAAGTTAGCCATGATCACCTTTGCAGATTCAACGTTTTCTTTATTACATTTAATAAAATGAAGGTTAATTAAAATCGCCCTCAAATTAATGCTTCCAGGAACAAGCGCTTGACGAAACTATACCTCGAGTATGAGAATCATAGGCGTAGAGCGATTTACACGATAATAATAATAATAATAATAATAATAATAATAATTTTATGGTCGGGTTCCTGACATTCCATGTACTATCGTCATTGACTAGCAAGCCATGTTAATCAGAGCACTTGACAAACTTCATGTTTAGGGACATTAGCATAAGGGACATAGCTCGATGTGATAACAGAAATTTGAACTGAGCTAGATGCGATAATAAGGAGTTGTATGTATGTAGCTTTAACCGCACCATCCCAGCCTCAGGCTCCGAAATGGAAAAGTAGAAAAAAGAAATATAAGGAACAGAAAAGCGAATCGTGCACCTAAACATGAAATTGACACCCTTATTTAAGTTTAGGGAATCGATTCCCGAGCTATTTAACCTTTCCCATCAGAAGGTCATGCACCACATTTAAATGATCTTCCTGCATGGGATAAAATATGACCTTGTCTCTTTTTGGGACGCATTCGTCTTATACGTGGGGTATTTAAAGCTATTTTGATGCTCCTAAAACCATGACCTAATGGTTCGGTGATTCTGTATCATGTTACTCGTCATCCATACACCATCTGTTGTTTCCTGTATAGGTAGATCAGTTGCAAGCAAAATAGAACTTGCCGAGCAGAAAAAGTTTTTCTGTTTTACATCCGATCATATTTATCGTAGAGTTGACCCATAACAGACAGGTATGGTTTAAAAGATACCAATGCAGGGAGAAGGAATCGAATTTCGTTCACACAGTTTTGTCGTTTGTGTGACATTAAATTTGTCTATTAAAGTCTTTGTTTTTATTAATTTATTTTAGCAAGCACATATCATGAAAGATGTGTTATCACGCGTAAAATATTGTTCTTTAGAGAAATAAGCATCTATGTCCATCTCATTATATATGTGTGGAGTAACGGAAGAAAATATCATTTTTAGTGTGTTAATTATTTGCCTTTGTAATGTGACCGTTAAATGTCAGCGGCAACCAGTAAAATATTGTTCATTAGACAAATCGATGTTATTAATGTCAGTGTCATTATGTATTTTTGGAGTAACGGCGGAAAAAAAAATAATAGTATTTTTAGTGTGTTAAGTACTTGTCTTAGTAACGTGACCTTTAAATGTTAGCGAAAACAGTCGTGGATATGTGCCGCAGTGTTTATCATAAAACAGTAGAATTTAAGAATGGACATAAAAGAACACATATTTAAATAGCAATTCGAAATAGAGGACCTTTAAATGAACTTGACAATAGGAAAGCAATAAAATATAACTAAATTTCAGACGTTATGTGGAAGTAAAATTTTACATGTTAGTCTTTCGTTCGAGATAAGATCTTTGTTGCAAAGTAATATTAAGTTACATTTCTCCATTAGCATCAAGTGTGCGAAAGAATATCATGAAAATATGCAGCTGCTATTACTGCTGGACTTTTATCAGTATCATGAATACAAAACCTGCTGTGGAGAAAATTATTTGGGACCTCACAATGGTATATATTAAAATCGTTCTTATAAGTAGAATGGTGGTAAGAATTGGTATACATCACTTGCAGAAACCAAAAATATGGACTCGTTGACTACTTTTAAAGAATATGAATAATAGGACATAACAAATTTACTTTATAATTGGTTTTATTTATAGAACACTTAAGAGAAACCCACTTTCTTATAAAAGCCATTTGTCTGTGAAATAAAAAACTTTGCACATAACCGCATAATGGTTTAAAGTGAAATTATAAAAAATTCAGCCTATTTTAAAACAAGAAACAAATTCTAACAAGGACACTGCGTCAGAAGTCACAGAGAATTATGATAGGATTTTTTATTTTTTTTTTTTTTATTTTTTAAAATTTTTTAAATTTTTTTACACAGGGTAGGATCTGTCCAGTAAACATAAAAGGTATGATGAATCCGAGAAAACCATATTATAGGGCATGATACATCCCACCAAAGCAAATGGCAGTTATTATTCTTTCCAGGAAATTAGAGTTCTTGGAAAATATATTGGTGAACTCTTTCACGTTAAAGATTTTATAAATATACCGTACAAAGGAACACTGGTATTCACTGTATCCTGATGGAATTGCTGCAAATGCAAATGGATGGATGTCTCTCGTAATATGATTTTCTTTGGTCAAATTACAAATTAACATGCTTCTGATGAAGCAGATTCTTGTTCTAAAAGCCAGCTCAACAGTTTATTTTGGTTTAGAATCACAATATATTTACTCTGTCTCAGCAAGAATGCCCATAATTATGTGTTGAATGTTGCATCAATTAATCCTATCCATTTCTTTGAACAAAAGTGCCCTGAAGTCTGTTTTGTCTGAACTAAGTTTTTCCCTTTCTCTGAAGAAGAATTGCTACATTCCAATTCATGCTTTATAAACTACTTGCCCTCTTCTTGGAAAACAGGTATAACTGTTGGTGCACCATATCATTAATAAATACATTTGTGAAAGACTGAATTTAGTTTTTAATCAATTAAACAGTAATTAGACAGAGAATTCAAACTCTGGACTTTATAGGACAGGAAGACAATCCCATTCTAGGCAACCTTTGATAGTTCTCAATTAATTGAATTAATTTATGTACGTCCATTATAGCCGACAGTAAGATGCATATATCGTAAGAGAATTCAGCAATGATTTCATTTGTCATTCAGAGAACAATAACAAAAATTGGTAACTTTATCATTTGAGTCGTAATAGGATGTAACATAGGCTTTGAAACAAATACATAAATCAAAACATTTAAAATATGTTCCATCTTTCATCCATTTCCCATCCGAGCCCATCTCCTTGCTTCATTATTACAACTTGGTGATAGGGTTCATTTGTCACTCACGCACGTCGTCTTGCCTTAGCATTGAAATCCTGTAGCAATCTTTATGTTCCATCTCATACTTACACTTAATGTTTTCCGATAGCCATTAAAAAGTAATCAGTTAATTAAACATTCTATCACCAATACTAAAACCCTATCATTCAAATAACACCTGTTCCTTTCTTTTCTTATATGTGCGATTATTAATATAATCCAGGATAACTGCTTGCTCACTTAGCCACTAGATGTATCTGTTGTACCTGTCTTGGCCAGGCTTCTGGTGCATGATCTTTGTTTTTGGATTTACACTGACATAGTCACATGATTGGCCTGCCATGATGGAGTTCACTGGTATCATATATTATATATCTTGGTAATTTCCATGATCAACTCATAACGTGTGACACATATTTTCAAATTAAACAAATGATGAATGATCATTCTGAAAAATGAACACTGCACCTTCAGAACAAGCATAAAATTACTTAGCTAGCCCCATCTAGATCTGTCATTGATGATTAAACATTGGTGATTCTGAATTAGATAGTGGAAACTACCTGAAGAAAGATCGTAAGAAAGGAAAAACAGCTTTCAGTAGTGAATGAGAGATTTCATATACTTCGGTGAACATCAGTGGATCACATGGTAAATTTTCTCTATGTTTTAAATTTTGGTTTAGATCTGTTTAGTTGCAAATGGGTGATATGAGAGGGTGGGTTGGCATGGTTTACGCTACTTTAGGCGCTATTAAAACTTGTTATTAGCTCTACTTGTCATAGAACAGAAGAGGTTATATGACTGTCTATCATGCATCATTTGTTATTCATCCATCTGTCTGTTATTGCTAATTTGTTATCACATCTCCTAAACTTCTTTGTGGACGGCAGTGAACCTTTTTTACACACTCATTCATCTCGTGGTCTAGTTGGTCCTAAATGAAGACGCTGCTGCTCAGACATCCAATATGAAAATCTTGTTATCTTTGCTTCTCTTGAACATACAATCATACTGATATAGTTTTCACCAGAAGTCTTAACATACACCAGAAGTCTTAACATGCATGTAACTTCTAGTTGAAAATCTTGTCATTACTCCTCCTCAATGGATGGTCATATAAAGTTTTAACTAAAAGACTTCTCATGATGTCTAGTTGGTCCTAAATGAAAATGGTGCTAATCTGAGTTCCATTATAGCTGTCACAGCATTGATCTTAAAAGCTTTTTATCATTTCTCCTCCATAGCGAATAGTTTGTGACAGTGTTGCTAGTCACAAATCCAATATGGCTATCATAGTGACCTTTTTGAGAATTTTGTCATCACTATTCCTACTAAATGGATTTCACATTAACATGGGGATTTTACTAAACTCTTAAGGTGTCTAATGAAAATGGTACCACTCAGGCCGCCAAAGTGACCATTTAAATGGTCATATCAGCATGGTGTTTTAACTGAAAGACTTCTTGTGATGTCTGGTTGGTCATAAATGACAATGATGCTAAACTGACCACCCAAATACATGTAGTCAATAACGTAACTGAAATGGGTGCTGCACTATGAATTTTTCTTTTATGTATCCAAGTAGGAAAAGTTGCAGTTTTGGATCTTCCAATTCACCTGTTTTGAAAACATAAATAAAAAGTGAGGGACTGTTCCTTGATTTACATTGCAATATTTGTCCAATGATAAACTAGTTGCAACTGGAATTTTGTACATTATAATTAAGTGTTGATGGGCATCATCCTTTCATTTGTTAGAATCATCGATGTGAACATGAAAACCTCAACCAATGAGCTGTTTTTACAATTAATAATTGCCATAGCAGAAGTTAAAACTACATTATGTCTGACATTTGGAATAAATATAACTTGGATAGTTTCAACATTTGAATTCAAAGACTAATGAGTTTCGACATTTATTGAAATTCAAAGACTAATAGGTTTTGACATGTCAATAATGTGGTTCATTTAAAAAATGGTAGCCAGTTGAAATATTGGAAACAAGAAGTAAATGATGTAACAATCCAATTTGTATCAAATTGGCTGGCTGTGAAAAAATTTTGCATTATTAATCATTTTACAAATTCTGTATATTGTTGTGGGCTGCAGGAAATAATTCCATGGGCCCTCTGTTTGAGACCCCTGGACTAGATACATGTAAGCTGTACCTTCTAGCAATGCATGGCAACCTTAATGTTTCTTCTTATAGTTTTTATACAACATCCATGTAATAATATTATATGTGCATATGTTTTCCAGATGTCAGTCTGCTTGTTCTCTATTTTTGTCAGAATAAGTTAGGCTCCCTACAATCTGTGGTTACCAAACTATTTGATCAGCTTGCCTTTGGGAAGAATCTGATTAATTTTAGGTATCAAAAGTCAACAACTACTTTGGAAGGCCACAAACTGTACTTCAGTGGCAGAGAGGACAAACATGAGCAGGGAGCTGGGTTCCTTGTCCACAAGGACAGCTTGAGTACTGTCATGGGATGTCGGCCAGTCTCCAGCTTGCTCATCACCATCCGCCTCAGGGCAATTCCATTCAACATCACCATCATACAGGCATACGCTCCAACATCAGACTACGATGACGCAGATGTGGAAGACTTCTGTGACCACCTACAAGAAGTTGTGGATAAAACACTGAAGAAAGACATTCTGGTTGTGCAAGGCGATTGGAATGCCAAGATAGGCGATGACGCTTGCATGAACTGGAAAGGAACATGTGGGCATTGCTGCAATGCACAGACCAACGAGAGAGGCCTGAGG
This sequence comes from Megalonaias nervosa, assembly GCA_016617855.1. Classification (NCBI taxonomy): domain Eukaryota; kingdom Metazoa; phylum Mollusca; class Bivalvia; order Unionida; family Unionidae; genus Megalonaias; species Megalonaias nervosa. The sequence goes on along the minus strand of JAECUM010007325.1, from coordinate 43,098 downwards.
CTCCTGGAATTCGCTAGTTACAACGGCCTTATGCTGGCAAACAGCTTTGGCCAACACAAAGTATCCAGAAGATGGACATGGCACAGTCCAAGCGGAGACCATCACAGTCAGATCGACTACATTATTGTGAAGAGGCACGTGTAGCCAAGTGTAAACATTGCCAAGACTCGAAGCTTTCCCGGAGCGGACATTGGAAGTGACCATGATCTGGTGATGATGACCTTCAGGCTACATCTAAAGAAGGTCAAGAAAGAGAGCCACACAAGAATAAAGTTTGATCTTGAGAAACTGAATGATTCCAAAGTAGCAGAAGCCTTTCAAGCAATGATTAGTGGGAAATTTGCGCTGCACACCATCCTCGACACTGACGATACAGACATGGACACGTTGATCACCACCTTCAATACAGCAAAGACCGAAACAGCCAGCGAGATCCTTGGTAGACATCGCCAAGTCAAGAAGCCCTGGGTCACAGCTGAGGTCCTGAACCTGTGTGACAAGAGGAGGGAGTTGAAGAAGAAGGAGAACGATACAGAAGAGGCAGAGCAGTACAAGGCAGTCAACGAGGAAGTAAAGAAAAGCATGAAAATAGCAAACGAGAACTGGATAGAAGAACAGTCCAGAGACATTGAGGGAAACTTGAAAAGGAACGACAGCAATAAAGCATACCAACTGGTCCAAGATCTAACAAGCACGAAATGACGATGAATCACCTCCTTACAGGACAAAGCCAGAAACTGCCTCACAGAAGAAAAAGACATTCGGAAAAAATTGACAGAGTACTGCACAGAACTTTACAACCACCGAGCCACAATAAAACCAGAGGTAGTGAACGTCCCTCCAGCAACTAACAACAACAACCACCCTATCCTACGTAAAGAAGTAGAAGCAGCAGTGAGATAGCTGAAAAAGAGGAAGTCAGCAGGAGTAGAAAACATCCCAGCAGAACTGGTCCAAGCAGGGGGAAAAGCAACGATTAGTATCCTCACAAACATCTGCAACAAGATTTGGCAAACAGGAGAATGTCCATCGCCGTGGACCCAATCACTGATCATCACCCTCTACAAGAAAGGCAACTTACAACAGTGTCAAAACCACCGTACAATCAGTCTTATCATCCATCCAAGCAAAGTCATGTTGAGGATACTGCTGAACAGACTAAAGCCACAGGCTGAAAAGATCATTGCTGAGGAGCAGGCAGGTTTCAGAGCAGGGCGCAGCTCAACAGAGCAGATCTTCAACCTCAGGATATTGTGTGAGAAGTACCTCCAACACCAGCAAGATCTGTTCCACGTTTTCATGGGTTTCAAGAAGGCATTTGACAGGGTATGGCATGCAGTCTTGTGGGCGACCATTAGACTGTACAACATAAATGCCAGCCTCATCACAGTAATGGAGCACCTCTATGACAAGGCCACCAGTGCAGTATACCTCAACGGCAGCATAGGGGACTGGTTCAGAACAACAGTCAGAGTCAGACAAGGCTGTCTGCTCTCTCCCACACTATTCAGCATCTTTCTGGAGAGAATCATGGCTGACACACTTGAAAAGCATGAAGGGACAGTCAGCATCAGAGGCAGAGCAGTCACCAACTTATGTTTTGCCGACGACATTGATGGACTAGCAGGAAATGAGCAAGAACTAGCTAGCTTAGTAGAGAGCCTCGACAAAACCTCTGCAGCCTATGACATGGAAATCAGTGCAGAGAAGACCAAACTGATGACCAACAACACCAAGGGCTTCAATACTGACATCAGGGTCAAAGGAACGAAGCTAGAAACAGTCCACAGCTTCAGGTATTTGGGGGCAATTGTAACAGGTGAAGGATCGAAGTCTGAAGTACTCTCTAGGATTGTGCAGGCATCAGCAGCGCTGACAAAACTGAAGCCCATCTGGAACGACAAGAACATTGCACTCAGTTCAAAGGTCAGACTGATGCACTCACTGGTGATCTCCTTATTTCTCTATGTCTGTGAATCATGGACCATAACAGCTGACTTAGAGAAAAGGATACAGGCCACAGAGATGATATACTTCTGAAAGATCCTCGGCGTCTCATACAAAGACCGTGTCACCAACGAAGAAATATGGCAAAGGATCAGACAAGCCATTGGCCTCACGAAGACCTTCTGACCACAGTGAAAAAATGTAAACTGCAGTGGTATGGGCATGTCTCACGATCATCAGGACTTGCCAAGACAATCCTGCAAGGCACTGTACAAGGAAGAAGAAAAAGAGGCAGGCAGAGTAAGAGGTGGGAAGACAACATTCGAGAGTGACTCACTGAGAAAGATGGAAAATCGAGAGGAATGGAGGAAGCTGGTTGTTCAGTCTTGTGCAGTACCCCAACGGTCTACCAGACTACGGGACTGACCAAAAGTCAGGGTGACTAGGACTGAAAGACTGAAGATGGTTATTTGCATGTATACTCACTGCCTTGACCAAACCTTGTAAATGGCTCACATATGAGATGTGAAAGACACCAATTGATTAAGAGAGGATGCCCCACTTGTTACATGGTGCTTTTGTTGGTTATTGTTATCTAGGAGATGATCGATCATGGTGTTATTGCCTGGATTGAGTAACTAACGTCAAATATGAAATTAATTGATGGAATAACAGATCTGAGCAGAGATGAAGAATAGAACAACACAAGCCCCCATATGTAAAATATAACAGTTTAATCAATTACATAAACAAAATGAAATTGAACATGACATTAGAAATAGAATTTCAAAATTTATAAGAAATGTAGTGATCCATTCTGTTATAGCGATAAAACAAATTTTATCATAGAGTTAGGTGAATGATAAAACTCATTACTCAGCATGCCGGCATAACCTGTTTGTGTCTCGTCCTTCCAGATTCAGTGTTTGTGAGAGGTCAGAGTCTCTGTATTCCTTTTCCTCTTTTCTCTCTCTCTCCAGCCTCTTTTGGGTCTTCAGCCATAACCTGGGTTCTGTTATTGTGTCTTGGCTTTTTATAGATTTATTTTGTTTAGTTCAGAATGATTCATTCCATATCTTAATATCAGTCTAGTAGAGTAAGTTGTATTCAGTTATATTTTGTGAAGATGTAATTTTATTTCAATTATTGATTGTAATTACAAAGTGCTCTTTGACTTTAGGACTAAATTACTATCTTGGAATTATTGTGAATTTATTCAAGGACATTTTGGATTATATTGTTGTGTTACATCAAGACTGTTAGCACATTCACACTATTCCAGACTTCTGGCACATCAGCACACTCAATATCGAATTTCTTTTGGAACACTGTTGGAATTCATTTGGAATACTTCATACCCATTGGACTTAAGTTAGAACTTTTGGGGATTATTTGGGTTGTAATTCACAGTAGTGTAAGTTCCTGTTACACTTTCACTTTGTATGCTAGGGAAATAAATTATTAGTTGAATTTTTATGAAAAACTTGTTGGTTTTCACTATTTTCTAATGCTTAGTTTAAGACCATAGAGCCATAACACCAGTCATTGCTGTGGGGGGGAGGGGGTGTAAAAAAAGATGTACAATACTGGTATAATGTAGTGCCATTTTTCTTTGCATAGAACCTAGTACTTGTATACTTTTTTATAATTATGAATTTATAAAAGAAAATGGAGCTAGATTGCACTGGTTGCAAATTGCCATATTGGTTTTCTAATTAAATTGGAAATAAGATAAAGGATGCTGAGTTTCTCTTAAACAGGTTTAACATATTGTTGCCAGTTGGAGGAGGGTCAGACCCCTTGCAAAGGTGTGATCATAACAGTTTATGGCCATGAAATTAATTCTAACTCAGTTGTTTTTGCATGATTTTGTAACTGGCAATATTCTGTGCCCAAAGTTTAAGCATGTCAGTGCAGATTAACAGTACATGCATACAAGTTTTGTTTTTATCTCTCTGTTTATAACAGCTTGAACTCACTAGACAACATTGTTGCATGCAGATATAGAATTACTATTACAGTGTGTACTGTGCTTATAGCCATTAATTGGAGAACTTCAGGTACCGAAATGGAACAATGCATTGCAAATTTCTCAGATTGTACTTTTCACACAAGATTTATTTAGGATTCATGTAGAGCTTAAAGAAAAAAAAGAAAACTGATAGCACAATGACTAGGCTCCCTCTAAATCAAGATTGAGCCCTTCTTGTAAGATGCCTGTCTGATCTGGTCACAAAAGATGCTATATAATTTGCCTGAAAGAAACCTTGATCCATTTGTCAAAATTATGCATTTACACAAAAAACTTCAGGTAAAGTACAGGTATAATGGTCAAATGTATCCCCCTCTAAAAGTTTCCCCAGGGGAAAAATTGGCTAGTCAATTTTTTCCCCAGGAAAAGAATCAGCTAGCCAATTCTTTTGCAGGAGGAAACAAGTGGTTGGCAAATTCTTTACTCTCCTCCCCCATTGAAACTGCACCCCCCCGGCAAAGAATTGGCTAGGTGATTCTCCCCTCCCCCAAATTACACTATTAGAACAATTAAATAGCAAAACTAAATTTATAAAAACAGATACTAACTTATTATAAGAATTTTATAAGAACAAATCCCCGCCCCCCCATGAATATATTTGTTTTTAAAACCAACCATATTAAAATAAATATTTATGTCACAACCTTCCATATTAACAAAAGTATATTCGTGTCCGTTCTTCATTGAGGGGGTTATATGTTTTTCTTATTTTGTTTGGATTTTATATATAATTAGAATATAAAATGAGGAAATACAACTATTTTAAGGTCTCACTTGGAAGATATATTTTCCCAATTTGTCAGTTTTTATTATCATGTATAAAATAATTTTGTATTTTACTGAAAAGGCTAATTAAAAAGAAATCAATAGGAAGTTTGCAACCAGTGTTGCAAGTATTCTAGGTGTTCCTTACTGTATGTATATCAAAGGAAAGTGTCACAGGTGTGGTGATTACAGGTGAATGTTATTGTTCTAACTGACATTTTGGGGGCTTCAGGGGATCAGGGAAGGGTGGTGTCTTTTGAAAACAGATAAAGCCATGAAACTTGTCTATTGCAAAACCCACCAGAAATTCATATGTTGTGTACATAGTAATTATCGCAGGTAATTCCAGGTGTTCCCTACAGGAAACTGGTCTATAATCCCATTTATAAGAGCATCTGGTGGCATCAAATCTTGGTGTGAATAAAGTTGAATACATGTATCCTTAATATTACTTCTTGACTCACAATCATGGATGACAAGTTATACACTGATATAGTATTGGATGTTAATGATGGCACCTACCCAGCAAACCTGGCAGCTATCAAAGCTCTCAATAAGAGAAAGAGTGAATTGAGGTTAAAGGCTTTACTGCAAGCAGTGGTGTACTTGACAAAGATAACTGTCGTGTTCTTACAAGAAATGAAGTATCAGCAGTCCTAGCAAGCTTTCATTTTGGTAAGTACTTTAAAACATTAGTGATCATAATATAATATTAATGCAAAATTATAAGATACTCAGATAACCATGTACAGAGCCTGGGTCTATTGGCCATAATGCAAAAAGAAACAATTTAACACTTCTTGCTAAGCTAGTTAATATATTGATACATCCATAGTCTCTCAAAATCAATTATCCATCATTATTCCAGGGAGTGGAATCCGTTTATCTCTGTTGTCTGTCTTCCTCTTTGCCCTTCTCTATCTTAATAACTGTCTTCCTCTCTCTCTGTCTCTCTTTCTTTTGTGTCCCCTCTGTCTTTCTTGCTTTTCTTCCCTGTCATCCTTGCTTCCTCTCTGCATATTCCTTGTTTTCCTCTCATTCTTCCTCTCTCTCTCTCTTCCTCTCTATCTTCTTTTCTCTCCTCCTGTCTACTGTCTTCCTCTCTTTCATCTCTCTCTTTTCCACTCTATCTTCTTTTTTTCCTTTCTCTTTTCACCGATCCGGTGGCCTAGTGGTTAGAGTGTCCACTTTGGATGTGGGAGGTCATGGGTTTGATCCCTGGCCGAGTCATACCAAAGACTTATAAAATGGTATTAACGGCTGCCTCGCTTGGCGCTCAGCATTAAGAGGTTAGTGTTAGGACTGGTTGGCCTGGTGTCAGGATAATGTGACTGGATGGGGTATCATGCTACATGTCTGCGGCATGATGCCCCAGTGCTAGACATCACTATGAACTGCCACACTACAGACATCATAGTGATATGACTGAAAAATTGTTAAAGCTACATTAAAAATCCAAATCACACAAATCACAAATCCTCACTCTTTTCCTTAAGTCTTCCTCTTTGTCTTCTCTCTTGTCCTCTTAATCCCTTTCCCTTTCTTCTTCCATCTTGTCCTGTCTTCCTCTCTCTCTCTCTCTACCTCTTCCTCTGTGTCTGTCTTTTTCTTTCTCTTCCTCTCTGTCTTCTATCTCCCCTCTCTCACATTTCTTCTATGTCTATTCCTCTCTATCTTTCTTCCTCTATCTCTTTCTTTCTGTCTTCCTCTCTCACTTTTTCTCTCTCTTACTCTCTTTTCCATTCTCTCAGTCTCTCTGTCTGTCTGTCTGTCTGTCTGTCTGTCTGTCTGTCTCTCTCTCTCTCTCTCTCTATTTTCACCATTTATCTCTAGAACTCTCATATATAATCCTCTTCCTCTGTTGTTCTCTCTGCCTCTGTCTCTTTCTTCCTGTCTTTTTCTATCTCAATTCCTTTCTCTCTTCTTTCTCTTTAGCTCTTGCTCTTACTCTGTTCTCTCTTGTTTGCTCTCTCCATTTTCATCATCTGCCTCAATAGTGTTCTCACATATACTCCCCTCTTTCTCTCTCTGGTACACAAAGTGTATATTATTAATTGCAAACATTCTTTTCTTGTACTTTTGAAGTAAAATTGTATTGTTATTTTTGTATTGTAACAGGTAAATAGGCTGGTGGACATCTAGGCCATGACAAAACATCTGAGAAAAACCAGAAAGGGTATTACTGCATGGGGATGAAACAACATACAATAAAATATGTCAGTGACTGCGATAAATACAATAGAGTGAATCTAGGGCCAATACAAGTAGCACCTCCTCTGAATTCTTTACCTGTGCCATCAAAAGTGTGGAGGTTAGTTGGAATCGATAGTATCTGTCCTCTTCCAATGACAGACAATGGGAACAAATATATTGTTGCAGCCACAGATAATTTTTCCAAGTGGTCTGAGGCTGAAGGTCTCCCCAGCAAAAGTGCTGATGAAGTAACAAAATTTCTACTTAATATCATATGTCGCCTTGGTCCAATCAATCAGAGAAAAGAGTTCACAAAGAAGCTCATAGTTAACCTAACATGAGTTTAACATAGACCACAGAATTTCCTCTACATACTATCCACAAACCAATGGGCAGAGAGAACATGACAATAGGGCCCAGAAGAAATGCTATCCAAGGTAACCAATGACCAAGCAACAAAATGGGATGTCTGGTTGCCCAGTACACTGTTTGCATACAGGACAAATGTACAAGCATCTACCACACCTTTTCAGATTATGTATGGTAGGAAGACTTGTATCATTTCTGCTTATAGCCAAAGCAGAGATTTCATTGAGTTCTCTCATGATGTGTTGGCAAACATAAAGAAACACAGGGAGTTTATAGGTCAGAGTGTAACAGAAAACATTAAAAATGCACAGATCTGCCAGAAGCTAAATTTCGATATAAAAAAATAAACCCTTTAAAATCTTTCAAAAGGGATCTCTAGTTCTTATGAAGAATGCCAATAAAATAAGGAGATTTGGCTGCAAACTGGCACCACAATGGGTGGCCCTTACATAAGTAAAAGATCTTCTTACATTGGGCAGGGTAAGACTGCAAATTGAACATAGTGCTGTCTAACATTTATCATTGTAGCCATTTGAAACTTTATACAAGGAGACCAGCTATGACAAAAGCCACCACCACCACAGATGAGACAAACTCCAAGAAAACACTGAAAGAACTACTGAAAAGACTTAACGAAAAATAACATCAGACTTCAGCTCCTCCAACAACAAGTAATAGAGTAATGGTAATCCAAATAAAATTCTTAAAGGACAAACAAGTCAACAAGTGAAAAGATTGCCAACAAGACTTCCAAGGAGGCCATAGGAACACAAGGAAAACAAAAACATTGATAATATCTTTAATCCTCCTACAGAAAAAAAAGCAAAAAAATGTTGCAGAAAATGCAATTCACCTTTATGAAGTGACCAAAGTATAATTTACATAAGACATCTTCAGCCCTAACAAAATTGCAAATTGTATGAGGTGATGGTAATTGCATGTTTAGAGCTATAAGCTTTGCAATTTTAGGAAGTGAAGAGAGCTACAACTTTTGCTGTATTAGTATTGTCAGACATATGTGCTCCACAATGGATACTAAAAAGCTTAGCAATTACCTCAACAACAATGTAACTAAGTATTTTCAGGACAGTAATATGGAGTCAAATACTGTGTGGGCAGCTGATACCGAGATTATAGATGCAGTATCACTTGTTATCCACAGACATTTATGTGTATCGTGCTAGTGGATCATATTCCAAAGGAGTTAAGCTCTTCGATTGGTTGAGGTACCCAGTATCCTTTTCCTTGGGCACTTTCACTCAGTCTGGAATTTATTTACAAAACTGGAAATGACTATTTTAATATAGGGTTAGGTTACTAAGAAGAAGCATGAACAATAATTAAAAGTTTTATTTTATTCCATGTAAGTAATATTTGAAAGGTTATTAGTCTGAAATTGTAATCTGTATTAATGTAATGGCTCATTTGAAATAAACCCTATGTGACAGTTTGTTACGTGAACTTATTACATGTATTATATTTCACATGTGGGCCTTAAGCAGATTAGGAAAGAGTCCATTAATGAAAAGAAACCAATCAGTTGTAGTGGGGAAAAATCGGTTAGCTGATTCTGCCCCCCCCCCTTCCCCGATTTGTTAAGTGACCCTTTATATGTATGGTATTTCACTTGTAGGCCTTAAGTATATTACCAAACAACCCATTAATAATAAGAAGCTATTTGGTTGGGGGTGGGCAGAAACAATCAGCTATCTGATTCTGGGCCCCCCATCCCTTATTTGTTAAGTGACCCATTACATGTATGATATTGCACATGTGGACATTAAGCTTATTACCAAAGAGTCCAGCAGGAGGGGAAGAATTGGCTGTTACACCGGTTGAGCTAAATTATACTCAGATATGTATGAAATAGGGGTTGGCCTTTACCCCTACCACTCTTGCCACACCACCACAAATGCCAATAACGGGAAGGTGATTGCTCTTCCTTAAATGTTAAATATAACGAGTTTCATGAAGTTTGTAGTACTAGTTTTAGTGATTTGTTATTGCACAAAAGCTTCGTCATAGAGTTGATGATGATGGTGTCACCCAAGTTTGTGCTAACCTAGAATTTCTTTGTGTGCTTATGTTTATGCTTATTTTTGGGGCATGTGCTTTACTACATTTAACAGACACAGTATGTGCATGCTTTTTAGAATCTAATTGCAAAGTCTGAATATAATCAGAAAGAGAAATTAATGTTTTTTTGTTGTTTTTTTTCAGTAACAAGATATACCAAGAGATGTGGGAAAGTTTAGGGTTGAAAATCATCCATATCAATTCAGCCTAAAATATGCATCAAATAATGAGGGATCGTAGCCAGTTATCTTCCCTTTAAACCAATAGGTGGCAGCATGGAATAAAGAGTCCAAAATTATATCTGGTATACTTCCTACCTAACATACAAGGAATACAAACTTATAGCATCTTCATTTTCCTTTGCAAAATGTCTCAGTCATACGGATCATGGACGTTATCGGCGGTGAGAGAGGAGTTTAAAAGACGAGGAGCTAAGTTATCTATGCGAAAAAATTAGTTAATCAATAGGTTAAGCAAACTAGGCATCGGTGATGTTGTCGCAAATGGAAAATCACATTTTCTCGTTTCTGCTTAAAAATGAAATACTCGTCAATTTCACACAATCAACTTTGTTCTTCTTTTCCAAAATTACTTTTAAACAGAGTCATATCCCTCAAATTATAAAATTCATGGAACATTCAGAGATTTATTCTGAATAATTCAAGATGGTTACTTGGTGGGGTAATTTAGTAAAAAAATTTAGACTTCCTAAGAAATTATTTTATCCGTTAGTTTGGAATTATACGAAATTCTTGTTGAATTGAATATTTTTAACGTTAAACATATAGTTTATATATTATTAGAGTAATATCATATCTGCATTATATTAAACTATAATTGTTCTTTTTATTCTCAGGTTATAGGCCTATGATGATAAGTTTTTCAAGTATTTTTATAAGTCATATGAATGAAATAAAATGTTACTGTGTTAATGCTGCTCTCCTCCAGAAAATAACTTTCGTTTAAAACATACAGAACATTAATATTTTGATTATGACGTCATTGCTTCTTATTTAAAATGGCTTTAATTTAATATTCAGCCCATACATGGCTGAGAGAGAGAGAGAGAGAGAGAGAGAGAGAAAGAGAGAGATGTTTAGGGGTGTGGGTGTGTGTATAATGATATCTGTCAGATTTGATAGAAGTGAAATATTCTATTTTTATATTTTTATTTTATTCAGATAACCTATACCCAAAATATTATTTGAGAGGGACAAAATGAGAGATATTATCATGGTCTAAATATATTGTATTGGTGTATTTTTAGTTTTTCAGGGACAGTTTGCAATAAGATTTAGAACATGGCATTGGATTGTGTTGCAGTAGAACATAAGATGTAATATTTTAAAGGGAATTGTTTCTGATTACCACACACATACACACACAAATCTGTTCACCGATGTATTCATGATTTATTTATATGAGGCCTGGCTCTGTTAAAAGGCATATTTATTGTAAATTTATACCAAGTCTTATTTACCTCTCCATGACCATGTATTTCACAGTTGTTCACCAAAATAAATACAATATTTTAAAAACTTTTTATTAAGCTTTAAATATGAAACTGTTCTCAAAGTTGTTTTGCATTTTTAATTGTCTTATAATGAGTGAATTAAAATAATATATCTAGACTGATCAGTAATAGATTGTTCTGGGGAATGATAAAGTCCGAAGATAACAAAATATCGTGACCAGGTTATTCTGTGGCTCCACCTTTTGGAAAGATAACTGGCTATGATCCCTCATTGAAGCATATTCATCCATATCATAATTCTTGTGTGCAGGGTAAAACATTGCTGTTTTATAATGTGACCAGGAACAATATATTTTCATTTCTTCATACAAAATATTTGAAAACAGTTGAATAGATTCATTGCACTTGGTAGCCATTTTATTAGTCTTACATGAAACAAGGCTTTACGTATGATTCTTTAAATTGTTTTATTTATAGAAATTATAACTAAGCAACTGTACACAGAATGTTTGTATCATTAGCTGAAATGAAGATTATGCATAAAATGGAGATGGCATTTATTATAAATATGTTTACTTTGCTTCTATTCTTAATGTTTAGAAAGTTGTACTGTCTTTAAACTGCATTGTTTGAGGAAACACTATGGGCATTTACAGGCAGCTGTTGGTCAGTATGACTGGCCACATTTATTTTCAAAACTAGGTTAATTGCCTGTCCTGGGATGGAAATTTTAAAAAGAAAGTATATAAATAAGTTAACAAATTGGGACACTTAAAACAAAGTTTGAAGATAAAAATTAACAAAAATAATACAAAATTTGGGATGAAACTTGCAACCTCTTGTTTGGCAGCGGGGACACACAGAAACAACTCTTGTTGTACAGTAATCAACTGACAAAGTTAGTCACAAAGACCTGGTCTCATGCTCCCATGACTACATATATCTCTGTGACTTTAGTTAATATTTCCTCACAATTTTGATTATACAGTCATGAAAGTTGAAGAGATTATATATTTTAAGAGTTTGTTTAATCCATCTACAAATAAAGGTAGGACCGTGGCCAACATTTCAGGTTCGGTTAATTATGTTCTTTGTTTACATTAAACTCACTTTCTGAGATCTTGGATACTGTTGCATGTTAAAATATGAAACTTTTTCCCTTTTATATTTATTAACTGTACCAATTATTAGCAAGAGTTGGTCAAAACAACATATTTTTTAACATTCATGCATGTTTATCTGTAAAAAAAAGTCATGACACTCATCATTATGTACATTTTCATTCATCACTAGTAAAAATTGGTCACGTTGACTTATTATATTTCATTTATTAAAAATATCATTGATCCCAGTTTTTTGTTCACTTAAACTGTTGTATGCAGTTATAAAACTTGATAGAAGCATTCATTTTCGAGGAGCATGGCACATCACTGAGAAAGTTGGTTACAGTGAAATATTTTGAACATCTACTGATTATGTAAAGCTACAATATTTAACTCCATTTCTCTTAACCTTTTGCATCACAGGCATGAAATGCACTTAGTCCATTCATTTGTATACACACATATATATATTAAATATTTGAAAAGGTGTATACAATGACCTGGTTTATTTCTTAGGAGTCTTTGCTTAGTATTTGGGGGAAAAAACTACTACAGTTGAGTAGAGAGCATTTTGCAATATTTTCTGTTAAAGTAGTCTTTAAGTGGAAAAGTTATTGCATTGGGAACGACAAAAATAAAAATATTTAATGAAATATTTATCAGTCAGAATTGTATATTACAAAGCAAAATTTCTGGTATTTGCCTTATTAGGCTATGTGTAAACTGCTTGCAAACCCAGAACAGTGTTTAACTTGTGCATATTATGTTCAAATTTACCTTACTTACCATAGTGATTGCAATTCTAGGAATTGTAAATTTTGTAGTTCCTTGCAGTGTTTGTAAGTGGAAGAATCCTGTTACCACCTAAGCACTTCTTTTTAGGCATTGTATTTTTATGTGGATCTTAATGCGAGTTACATTTCTAGGTTTTTTTAACCAATATGTTGGGGCGGGGCATTTCTAAGATATGTTAGCCCGTAGCCTAGCACAAATGATGAAGGGTAAATGTTATCAGAGTTTGTTTTTTAAAATCTCAATACATTGAACAATTCATCCAAGATTTCTCTTGCCTACCAACTATTGTCACTTGCCCAGGCTAGTTGGACTTGGAATTGTCAACCCTACAATATATTTTCTCTCTGATCAATTCATTGTTATTGCAACTCTTCCTGAACAGAAAGTCCTGTTAACTTGGGGTTTTCACCAGACGATTTTTATGATGTCTATATATAGTCAGTCTTAAATGAAAGGTGTGCCGATCTGACAGTCAATATGGCTGCCATCTTGAAAATCTTATTGTTCCTACTTCTGGGTGGATGATCATATTAGCATATTGTTTTTACCAAACAACTATGTTTTGTTTGTGGTGCTGTTCTGACATCACATGTGACTGTTATGGCAGCCATCATAGAAACCTTGTTACTGTCATCTCATAAATGGAAAACCATGTTGATATGTGGTTTGCACCAGATGACTTATTATCAAGCCTACATGAAATTAAATGACAATGGTTCCAATCTTCCAATCAGCATGGCTACCATTGTAGTCATCTTGAAAATTTTTTGGCGTTCTTCTGAATGGATAGTTATATAGACATTTGGTTTCCATCAAAAGGCTTTTAATGGCCACTATGGCAGCCATCATAAAATCTTGTTATTGCTTCTTCATCTAAACAGAAAGTCATGGCAGCATTTTCACCAAAAGACTTCCTTTTGTTGTCTATTTGTTCCAGAATGAAAATGATGCAGATCTGACATACAATATGGCCACCATGGTGGCCATCTTAAAAATCTTGCAATCACTAGTGCTTCTGAATGGATGATCATATCAGCATGGGTTTTCTCCAAAAAACTTCATAAGATGTCTTATTGGTGCTACAGCTCTCAGTATCATCTTTTTAATTATAGTTTTTATGTAAGCCATTTGAGCCTATGACAGTTAAATTTTAAATTCTTTAATTCAAGTGACTAGTTAGCACTATAGTAAAGTACATGTACAGTACGTCATAGGAATTTCATTCATAACAAGGCCAAATTGCTAAGGTCAAATCAACAACTAAGCCAGTGAAGAATGCCATGAAAAAATTAATGGAGTTTACATATAAACATCACATGGAAAGAGTAGTGCATTTGTCCTGTAGAGAGCTATCTTGCATGCCTTAGCATTTGATAGGTTCAGTAATTTAAGAAGGTCAGAACAAGACTGATACATTATGACTTTTTGCATTATATGTATTGTGAAATAATACGATTTAATTATTTGAGAAATTATCATGTTTCATACATTGTTGATTTGGTGCATATATATTTATTATTTAATGACAATATACACAACTTATTTTATTCTTCAGTTATTCCAGCTTTGTAAAAGTCAGAAAGGAACTTGTGATTTATTTATAATATTTTCGTTGGATATAGCAGAGTAGATAATATTTAATTAAAACAGTACTTTGAAGATTACATGAATTTATTCAAGGATTTGAATATATAACTTCTATCAGATTATGCGAAACCTTCAAGGACTTAAGTGATATTCTATGTTCACAGGATTACATTTAAAAATATTTGGAATAATAAATGTGTTAAATTCAGTGATGTTATCATGGTAGAAGTAAATTTATATTTTGGAAGACTTGAATGCTTGTTTGGTTTTACCTGGTCTTGTTACTGAGGTTCAAGCCCTATGACATAATGTTGGTCTTAAATGATGCCAATCTGCACAGACAGTATGATTGCTACAATGACCATCATGAAAAACATTGTATCTCTACTCTTCCTGAATGAATGGTCATGTCAACATAGTGTTTTCACCAGAAGACTTAGCATCAAAAATGGCCCCATTCTTGCATCCATTGTGGTTGCCATGGTGACCATTTTGAAAATTGTTTTTTTCCTCCAGAATATCAGAGATAGTTTTCACACCCATCAGTTAACTGTCTTTGGTTCCTGGAAATTCATTTTGGCCAGTGGAGTATCATTGCTTGAAGGAGCTCTTGTTTTACTTAACTTGGCTGTGAAGCCAAGTGAGCTTTTGCTATTAACGCCTTTTGTTTGTGCTTTTGGTATTGCCCTTTATCCATCGTGCATCATCTTGTGTCCGTTGGCAGCTGCTATATTAATCTGACATACTAATTTCAACCAAACTTGTCAACCTTGTAAATATGTTCATGTTTAAAACATTGCATGTTTGTTTTGTGGTTTTGAGTTAGAGAAGCTTATTCTTATTATTAAATATGATGATGTTTGAGAAAAGAAAAGGCTTTTTTTTTTGTTTATTGAAAACAAATTGACATGCTCTTTCACATTTCTTTCTTTCAATCTTGGTCATGGTTTCTTTCTCATCAACATCTCTAATCGGAAGGTTGTATTCCTTCACATCTGTGGTTTTCCTATGTAAAACAGTGCTTTCATTAGTCTTACCACCAGTCATTGACTCGTGAACCAAACAAAATAAGTAGATCAGTTGAGCCCAGGTGCACATGCAAAGGGTCTGACAAAGTCTTATTCAGAAGGAGATGGAGAAGAAGACTCCCATGACTTTACTTGTATAAACAATTTTTCATTATGACCATGATCTGCATCATTGCATGTGTGGTAAAGAAAGTGACCTCTGCTGCATTACACACATAGCTGAAGTTTTCAATCAGGCCTATATTATTGATTGTGTCTATACTACAAATTCTTGTGTAACTGCAGAAATAGGAATATTGATCACCACTACCATGATTTTATTTTCTGTGGCAGAGTTAGTCTGAAATTATTTTTACCAATTGCAGCAGAGGATATTTTTATATCAAACAATTACTGCACTATGTATAAATGTCAGAAAGTCAAGATTGATATGTATGGTATTTTGAAAGAATGCATTGACATATCAAATTGTGGCTTCATTTTACCAGATCAGTGAACTGTGCACAATGTTACAGAAAAGATTTAATTACTGTTTCGCTTAAATGTATCATAAAGATTAGTCAGAGACTTGTTAAAGACATAGCCTGGACATACTGATAATTTATTCAACTTAGAAATTGTCTTGGAGTAGCAATGATGAACCAGTAGACATGACTTGGGAGAAAAAAAAATCCTGGAAAGTCCTTCTTTGATATTGTACAGGAAGAAACTGAAGTAGCTGACATTTAGACAACCCAAAATGAATAAATACTGCAATGATGATGATAGTGATGACATTGAAAACATAAAGTGAATATAGTAGCCTAAGACTGAAGATCATCAAGAATGAATTAATTAGAGAGAGAGATGTCTTTAGCATTAATATATTGAAGTACGAACAACACCTTCTCATGAATATGAGACTTTTTTAGACAATGAAGAATGTAAGCAAATGACGCAGTGCTAAAAGTTTTGTGGAAAGAGATTCACATGCAAAGAGAAAAGTTATAGTGTCAATATACAAGCAGTGCGTGACACTTAACATCAGATGTAATTGTACAAGCGGTGGTCATTTACGTATTGGTATATTACATTGTGATCATAATAATCAGCATGCAGTCATTTGATCAGATACTGAATTAAAGAAAATTATGTTCAGACACAAAATTATATTTGACATTGATCCTCGGTTGATGCAGACTGGTGTACAAATGTTTTTAAAATGCACTACCCCAGGTTTGCAAATTATTTTCACAGCGGTGTATTTTACAGCAAATGGCCATACAGACAAATGCTGTCCACTGCGAGTATTTTTAAGAACATATGTATATGCTGAGGAGCACACCATCATCCAAAACAAAACATTAGGGGCCCAGGGTGACCGACTGGTCTAAAGGGCTCACCTTTACTGATCACTGCCATCTCACCTTTGCATGGGTTCAGGTCAAATTCCTGGCCAATGTGGGTATGTGAGAACACTTGCCAGTAGATTCCCATGGGTTGGCTGTTCTTATCGGGGTTTTCCGAGGTACTTCATCTGGTCATTATCTATATCCTATAATGTGCTAAAAATTAGCGTTAAACCCAAAACAACAATTAAAAACATAAATGATGATTTTTATGAAAACACAGATGATTTTTTTTTCTGTTAGAATACAATTTGTAAATGTATAAAGTTCAGTGGCATTGATATGTAATGACTGTAGAGGTGTTGGCCTTGGAAAATGTTAACTATTAAGCAGAACTTGCCATTACGTATGCTGTAAATTACATTTGCTCACATGATATGTTGGTATAGGTGTCTTAAATGTGGCATCCGAGTTAAATCACATAACAAACTTTGCAGACCTTGCGGATCTGTTTGTGAGTATTATTGTGCACTTCAACAAAGATTCGCTAAGATATATGTCAATAAAAATACCCGGTAACATTAACACGGTTGAGGAAACATATATGTGGATGAACTAATGGCCAGGGTTGAAGCGATTGCAGTTTATGATCCTGATTGAGTAAACAAACTAAAACAAAATTATTGATGGAATTTGCAATTAGAGAAAGATTTTCCTTGAAATACCAGTATGCCGACTGATTCAGCTAAGGCAACTCACACATGAGTGTGGGATACGAATACCAGCCATATGTGAGAAACTGAATGACTTCCGTTATTAGGACCACAACTGGTTGTGCAACAATTTCCCCCGGATCAGCCAGAACTGGTTGCTCAGGATCAACCAAATGCATTGACAGCATTACGAGTAAAACAAGTCGCGTTTAAGCAAAATTTACAAATACCAAGTGGCACAAGAAAAACATTTTCAATATCAGGTATTATAGCCAAACTGCATCGGACTGAGAAACTGCAGTACACTTAAATATCCAAATTCCTTCAAGTGCTGAAATTCCATGCGTGGTTGTGGATGAACAGAACCTTTGTCGAATTTTCAGCTGCATCATATGTTCATGAACAAGACTGCCATTGCTGTATTGGACATACCGTTGTTACCGAGGCTGCATCAAAAGCACAGCAATTACAAGTACCGGAGTACATGTATAAGTTTCACAAGCGTCATGGTGACTTAAAAACTGTTAGGCAATTATTCAGGTTGAATTCGTGCCAGGTAAAGACCTGGTGGAACTTTTTTCAAAGATGTGTCTAAAACCAATATTACATCAGACAGGCACCTCTGGAGTTAAAGCATATAATTTCTTCCATGTGCATTTGAATCAGACGCTTGACCATGATGAGAATGGATTATAAATAACAACCTTATAGCTTTATGGCGATTCACTTAAAAGCTTAAACCGTAAACTGTTAATGACAAAATCTACAAAAGCTTTAAAATGATTCTTGAGACATTGGAAAAATGGACCCATACTTTGTCTGAATGGACCTTTGAAAGATGCGTTCTAAATAAAGTGCACATTTCCCCTTGTTGCCATTTGAACCATTTTGCCGGTCTGTTTTGAATGGGCGATCTTTTCCAAGTTGCATCCCGTGAGTGGCAGCACAGACTGAGGGGAATATCAACAATACTGGGGTAAACTCAATTTTGGTAATAAAGAATATTAGTTATTATTCGTATCTGGCTAGGAGTCCCAGAGTACCAAAAACAGAATTAGAATTGCATGACGCATTTGAGTTCATCCTTCCATATGAGCCTTTCTTGCAAATTGATGGATAACTAACACAAGACAATGCCCTCAGTAATTATTATCCCATCAATACCACAGTCGGATTTATTAACAATGGCATCCTGGCATTGTTCAGCAGCGCAAAATATTCCATCGACAGAAGGAAATCAAAGCTATTCTTGACAACATTGACATTATCACAATGATTATTGGACTCACCCAGATACAGTGATGATTCCGTGAGATCTGCTGGCCCAACTATCATGTTTTCAAAAGTACTTCTGATAATGCAGATTCTCGACTATACATATCAGCAACTTAAACTATTCGCCTATTAACAATGTAGATTCAGAAGCCTTTAGTCATGAGTAAGAACAAGTTTTAATGGTGGATTTAAGCAGTATGAAGCACAACTTCATGGAGGCTAATCAATCTAATTAAAATCAGATCTCTGCTGTCCTACTTGAACATCTGACGACAACCGCTTAGGGGTCATGTCCTGCTGACCTATGAATTATCCATTGGAAATGCGGCTTTCAAAAATCTGAAAGTGAATCAAATCGCTCGGTACACATTAATGCTCTTCATCCACACTGCTCAGTCTCCAAGCGAGAAGATATAAGCCTTCATTTATTGACTGACAAAAAAATTAGCAATTGTGGTAATAACATAGGTTACCAGAACATGACCCCTAAATGGTCACTGTCAGATCTTCATGTATAACAGTGGAGATATTGATTTTGATCAGATTGGGAGGCTCATTAAGGATTTCATGTGAAGTCTGGAGCCATGTCAACACCATCGTTCCTTGCATTCACCACATACATGCATCAAGTAACTGACATATATGGGACAGTTTACAAGGCAAGTACCCAGCATTGTCTTCATACCAAAACACATATGACCTGCCTTTCAAACTATAAATCGAGACAATGACCAAACCTGTAGCAAGATGATATTTGACAAATAGGAAGTAACCGAAGCTTCTCGCTGGTTAAACAGTTATCAGGAACCCTCTGAAAAAATGTTCCTTGACTTCACAAACATATTGCATGTTCATGTCAACTGTGTTCGTATCAAAACAATTATAGGCATGCAAATTTCCCTGCACGTGAATTGCTTAGGTGGTCCGTAGTCAACACATACATTCAAGCGCTTGGACATGCAGCATGTGACAGTAGTTACAACTGATAAGTTATGATCCACTCTGACAAGATTCTGTTGTTGGAGGTCATGAGCTTACAAATTAGGGTCATTGACATGCTTTTGGAACATTGAGTAATTAGGCCTGTTGCATTTTTAATAATAATGTCCCATCATGAAGGTAAGGTTGGTCTTAATGAAAACCAGCTTACGAGAATAAAAAAGCGATATAAAAACATGATCCCAGACTCAAATTGAGGCTTTCATTTACTAAGTTGACTGCGATTGCCCCCATGTGGTTGACTCAAACACAGCTTGATGAGCTTAATGCAGCCAATGAAACAAACACCTCGGTGACATTAAAATATCCAAAATAAGATTTGACTGAGTTTACCAGCCACATTGTTGCTGACATTGACCCAGGTGAGCTTGTGAATTTTGAAGATCGAACTGGTAAACTTAAAATGTGTAACATGCTTTTTGTGGAATCGACAAGGCAACAGCCTTTGGTCTGAGTGTGGTATGAATCGCAACCACATCGACTATTATATCTACACCCAGTGGAATTGTCGACTATATCGATAGGAACCAGTGTCGCAGATGGTGCTGGTAAAATTATTTTGTTATGGCTGCATTCTGGAATACGTGTCTATCCTGAACTTTTCATGGCAGCACAAAATAGTCTCAGTACGATTAATAACTCTACTCGATTGCTATTGAGGATCAAACAATTAGCATGTCCGAGTTCGAATTTGTGTTGATGGAAATGGAAAACCACCGGCACCTCGGTGCACATGTACGAAACCAGGGGGTTTGTGGATTTACAGACAGTACAAATCAAGTAATTTCCTTTTAAAATAAAAAGAGGCTTATAAATACCAAATTAAGCACTGTGCATTGTATTTATCATGTCACAATTGCAAAGACATTTTCAAGTAGAGTGGTAAGAGTGGTATTTTGTTGGTTACCAGTTTAATTCACAGTCTTTTACTCAATATGACTCTCCTCATGCGTGGATGCCAGTTGGTAACTTTCATTGATTATAATCCACAGTTCACATGCATACATGTGTGATTTCATGTGATATGAAGACTAAATCATGTTGGGTAGAGGGCTGTCATCTGTATCAGTAACTGTTACAACTCTGTGGTCATAAATTAAGTCACAGAAAGAAGAAAAACTGACAAGTTTTGTAAAACTTAAGAAACAATTTAGTTATCAATGTTCTAAAAAGAAAATCTAAGAGTAACACAAAATTATGAACTGATTCCAAACTAATCCTGAAAAGGTCATATTAAGGTCCAGAAGTATGAAATGTTCAAAATAAATTTCAGATCCAAGAATATACTTGTCTGCCAACAATCCTGATGTGTCAAAATGGTGTCGTCCAGAATTTTTTGAATAATTCACAATAGTTCCAAAATCTTATTATAATCCAATAAGCACTTTCTATTTCCACTGAATAATCCAAACATTTCCAAAGTCATTTTCTTTTTAACTTTATAAGGACAATTAATATCGAAGCTGTATAGGATTTTGAAGTATTGGCAAAAGAGACAGAACTTTATCAGCAGGTTGAAGAGTTCTTGCCTTTGTACTTTTGACCTGCCTTAGCTGTAATTTTGAGTGAGTAGACAGAAGATTATATCTTGCTACTTCACAGTCAGAGATATAATTTAAAAGATTAGCTTTGGATTCTTCTGTTTAAAAAATTTTTCTTTTAACAGTTCCAATGGTCCATGGATAATATGTCCAAAACCTAGTTTAAAAGAACTGAAACCTGATATTGACAAATTAAACAAGATCTGCAATATTTGGAAACATGATGTAAGATGAAAAAATTATGCAACAACTTCTGACAGGTTTCATTGACTCCTAAATGACCAGCCAAGATAGTTTCATGAGCTAAACTAGGAATTTCTTTCTATATGACGTAGGAGCAACAATTTGATAGCTCACTGACCACTCTTCTCCAGCAGGTGCCTCGGGTGGTCTCGATTTTATCATAAGGATCCCATTTTCCAAAAATATCAAGTTGTTACATCTGCAGAATCAGCTTTGCTAATAACCCTCCGAAACAAACAGGAGATATCGGGATCTTGTTCCTTTTCGACGGCAAGTGAATGTCATTTGCCTGATTGGAAGTAAGAGAATGAGTAGTTAAAATATGATAACAATGATCAATACCTTTTAATTGATCAGTAACAGGAGCAAAGGTGACCTCATCAAAAGTCTGACCAATGTATGTGTCAGCCAAAGGAATAATTTCCTGAAAAACATCTTTCTCAAGAGCGCTTTTTGCCATAGCTTAGTAACTGCACAAGCAGGGTATAAATAAGGGATTTCATTTTCAATATGATCAACTATTTTACCCAAACAAGGCTTGTCAGTTACAAGTGGATTAACCACAATCTTATCTCCAGGTAAGTCGTTGCCTAGTAATAAATGAACATCCTCAATGGGGAAGGAACTCACAGCGCTACTAATCATTGGTCCTGAAACTAGGTGTGAATACAAATTAACGCTATGGAGTATAATTTGAAGAAAACGCACTCTACTCCCTAAACAATAACACTTTCATCAGAAGAAAACTTCTCAGACAAAGGCAGAGTACCTGATAATAAAATATTCCAAGAAGCCCCTGCTTCCTTAATATTTTTATAGGGATAGGATTTGCCGAATCACCAATCAGTGATGTAGAACCTTTTGACATGAATGGCTTATAATTCTCCATAAAATCTGACTTGGGTTTCTTTGACCTAGCAAATGTATTGTTTCCAATACATGACTATGACCTTGACCTCTGAGAAATGAAAACTTTCAATAGCTGTCTTTATTCTTTAGCAATAATAAATAACGTACCCGTTCTATTTCCACTGAATAATCCAAACAACTGTTTTTCTTCTCAGATAATATCTAAATACAACATAAAATTCATTTGCAAACTCATTTTAACATATGAAATTACAATCCAAAATAGGAATGAATTTGATTGCTTAGTTCTTTTCTTAAATGAACCGTCAAGAGTCTATTACGACTATTTGTCGCAATATACCCCCCCGGTACAGATCTAACTACTTAATCTAATATTTCAAAATACTTGTTCAGGTGATCTAACCTATCAAATGGGAAATAACATTTCTTCTAAGAACCCACATAACCGACCTGTCCAGTGGGAAACAACCCAAAACTTGTCAATGGATTTACTAATTTTATTGTTAGTAAGAGTAAACACGTGCGTCAGCATCTATTTATAGATACTATGCAATTTTACATTCATAATATTTTAACATAGAACCTATAAACGTACGAATTTTCAACTAAAGATAATCACTACAATTTTTAGTCATGAATATTTTTTTAAAAATTATAGATCTGCATCAATCAAAACCCTCTGTTGTTCTCTACTGTTTGTGTGTATGTAAGTATAACACATGTGCATAAACATTCCGACACCTTTCGCAGGATAGCAGGATTGTATGTTTGAACAGTGATCAAAAAGCGGTTACTGGAATGTCAGTCTGATTAAAATCCGATCTCCACTATTGTACGTGAAGATCAGACAGCGACCACTTAGGGGTCATGTTCTGGTAACACATGTTATTACCACAATCGCTAATTTTATCAGCCAGTCAGATGAAGTCTTATATCTTTGCGTTTGGAGACTGAACAGTGTGGATGAAGAACATCTGTGTGTACCGAGAGATATGATTCACAGTCAGATTTTTGAAAGCTGCATTTCTATTGGCTGATTCAAAGGTCACCAGAACATGACCTCTAAGCGGTCGTCGTCATATCTTCACATTGGACAGCGGCGATCTGATTTTAATCAGTTTACTTGATTGTAAGATGTGTCTTTGGATAGTGGTCAAAAGGCGGTTGCAGGATTATGGGACGTGTGTATTGTACTATAAACAAAACAGGTAGCTGGATTGTAAATGTGGCGTTTTGGATTTTAATTTAAAAAAAAAAATAACATTATCATTCCCACAATGTTAAATTCCCGTTTGGCTCCAGGAACACACAATGTTAAATTCCCGTTTGGCTCTAGAGTGCTTCTTATGTAAACCTGCAATATGGCGTAATTTTTTAAACAAAATTCCCATCTGACTCTATAGTGACCCATATATGAGCTCATACCGGCAATGAAAATGTTTGGAAAAAAGAATGGAAACGGGTAAGAGCTGAACGATTTATTTTTTGGGGGGTGGGGGTGTGATTTGTTTTTTTTTTAAATATAAATTTCACACAACTACATCAACAACATGAGTGGAAACCTAACATTAGATTCTAAATCATGCCGGAAATACATTAAGAGCAAGACGACAAGACGCACATGACATTCATTCACCAAAGACGGACACTAGACTAGTAGAAACCGATACAGAGAAGGCTGAAACAATGACACAATTCCACATTGTTTTAACTACTATAGTGATATGGCTTCTCCATGTATATTCTCAAAGGTACCAAAAATGAGTATTACAGTAGTAACATGTTTAGGACTTCAAAAGCTGCTATATGGTTTAAACCTATCAAATACTTGAGGAAAAATTCAAAAAGTACTTAAGGCACTATCTTCTGAGTTGGCACAAGTACATGTACTTACACACCTTTTAACAATCACTGGACATTTACAACATCACAAGGATTGGCATCTGGCAAGGAAATGGCATGGCCACTACTGCAAAAAGGCAATCATGCAATGACCAGTAATTACCGCCCAATGTCACTCACCAGTGTTCTTTGCAAAGAGCTTGAACGTATTGTCTGTTATAACATCATGAAGAACTTGGATAACTATATGATAAACAGCACGCCTTACGGAAATTGCCCAGTTCGAAACACACCTTGCTGAGTTATTGATTGGGATAAATATGTGGAGAGAGGTGACCAAGTAGACATTTTGTATTTTTGACTTTGAAAAAACCTTTTGACATGTCTCCCATGAATTGTTAGAGTCAACTTTTCATTGTTGAATTGCAAACAAAGCTCAAAGCTGAATAGGCGCTTCCTATATTTCCGAGAATAATATGTAGTGACAAATGGTCCCAAATCTGGCTGGTGTTAAGAGTCTATGCTCTTAAAATAAGTAAGAGAAAAAAGTGAAAATCAACAAGCTTTGTAAAATTCAGCAAATAATTTATTTGCCTTGAATACAAAGTGAAAATTAAAAAATGAACTCACGGTATTACAAATTAAAACCCAAAATAGTCCTAGAATTACAGACACAAGTCCTAATAATTTAAAATTCTGAATAAACTTTAGTAGAAATCCAAATTAAGTCCAATGCTGAAGATGTTGATGTGTCTGATGACCTGTATAATGCTGATGTACCAACAGTCGTTTGTAATAAAATTCCAGGTTTGAATTCACTGTAAATCCTAATGAATGTCTCTATCCAAGAATATTATTTTTTATGTGCACTGTATTTCCAGAGAAAAGAATCATTGAATTAAATAATTTGAAGAAATAAATTCCAAATGAATAATGGACACAACAAAAAAAAAAACAAATTGATTATTTAGCACGAGTGAATAATCTTTCCAGTGACAAGGTTGTATAGTAGTCCCCATACTTGACCTCAGTTCACAATTTAAAAAAAACAACAACAACAACAAAAAAAACAAACCCAACAGCAAACAAAATAACGTTACCTAATGGAAAATAACCTTCTAGAAAGTTTTGAATGATTACAAAATAAAATGTTGTTTATTATTAGAAAGTGTGTTACTAAAATTATAATATATAACCTCGACAATATCATGTAAATTGTAGTGGAATCCGAATAACATAGACCTAGACCCAAATAAACATATTTGCTTCTATTAATAATGATCCTGATAATAAACCCATGCATACAGAGAATATTTTAGCTTTGTATTAGTTGTTTACAGAATAAAATAAAAATATATAACAATTCAGTTCAAGTCGGAAATAAACTTTAGAATAGCATATAATGAAACATAAAAAACTAACAAACAGTGCAAATTAAATATACATAACACTGGTACAACGTATCTTCTGGAGTACCGCAAGGAACAACACTTTGACCAGGACTCTTCTCCAAGCATATGTTGCTGTTATTGTTGTTATAGGGTTTAACGCCATTTTTCAGCACAGGATAGTCAAGCATACCAGTGACATCCTAATTGAAATTGACGAAGAACGTCGACTAGTCGCAGATGACTGTATATGCTACAGATTAATCAAAACTGAGCCGGATACTACGATATTGCAAATGACATTACAAAAGCTTGGACGATGGGTACGAAAATGTGGCATGCGATTCCAACCTAACAAAGCAGCATATGCATATTGACAAGAAAGAAATGACATAAATCCAATATGTCGTATTTATTGGAAGGCAGTATGTTAGAAAGCCTCAATCAAACAAAATATTTAAGGGTCACAAGTACTTGTGATCTGAAATGGAACCTTCAAATTCAACTCGAACTTTAGTCCAATAAAGACTTATCTTGTCATTTGCCCATAACATGCGAAAGAACTCGCTAGCAAAGGTTTAGTTAGACCTATTTTAGAATACGCTTGTACAGGTTGGGACCCCCATTCCCAGGGTTTAGAAGATGAAATTTAAAAGAATCCAGAAAACGAACAGCCAGGTTTGTAACATCCAATTATGACTATATGCCAGGAAGTATGACCTCGATATTGGCATAAGTTGTCTTGGAAACCATTATAAAGACGTAGATTGAAAAATAGATAAGCATTTTTCTGAAAGGTTTTGGTTCTATAGCAAAGCAAATATACCCTTCCATAATTTAATCAAGCCTAAAAGAACCAGATAATAAATCAAAACTAAATATACATATATGATATCATCCGCACGAACTGATAGTTACAAATTCAGCTTTATCCCTGCCCCCAAATATTAAGCACAACTGCCGAATCCTCAGAAAACCCAATTAAAAAAAGTTAGAGATGGTACATTTTTAAAAGTTCATTCTTGTTGTAATGAAGCAAACCTAGTGGATATAGCGTCCGCCTCTGATGCGGGAGGTCGCGGGTTCGAACCCCGGCAGAGTCATATCAAAGACATAAAAACGGTACAAACGGCTGCCTCGCTATACGCTCAGCATTATGAGGTTAGTGTTAGGACTGGCCGGCCTGGTGTCAGGATAATGTAACTGGGTGGGACATCATGCTACATGTCTGCGTTATGATTCCTCAGTACTAGACATCACTGTAAACTGCCACACTACAGACATCGTAGCGATATGACTGAACAATTGTTAAAGCTACGTTAAAAATCCAAATCACACACACACACACACACACACACACACACACGCGCATCCTAATCTGCGAACCTATCACTTTTCACTACAAGAGACATGAATGATTGGTTGCATAAAATTAAAAGAAAAGTCTTAAAGCTGCTTCTAGATACTGCTAAGACGTTTTCTTTTTTTTCATATTTTTTCTCTAATCTTATCTAAGGCTTGAATTTGACCTTTTAGATACACACCATCTGCTGGTATGAAAAGGAATGAGACCAATTACTAAGCCTATGTTCCTTTTTTTCTCTTAGGACACAGTTTGCATGAATTCGTTTTCCATTTGAGATGAAGAGTGAACATAAGGAAATGGCCGGAATTGCGACATACCTTTCATCTTTGGTGGTGCTATCTGCACTTATATCCAACAGATTTTGAGGGAACATAAAATTCACTTGGGGGGGGGGGGCATGAACACTGATTCTTCGAACAAATAGATCGAATTTCACATTGGATCAACATGCCATTTCCTATCATTTATATATAATGTCCTTTGCAAGCTTACTGTGTGAGTAAAGCTTTCATGCTGTTCTATATGTTGTCCTCATATAATCTCAAATTTGCCTAAAAGATCATTTAAAACATAAAATGGCCTTCACCATAATCACACAACATTGTAAATGGATTTCTTTACGTAAGAAACCATCATGCATGTTGAATTTAAGAAAACATGTCCATCGTTAAGTCGACCAACTCATCGAATTAGATAAACAACAAAAACAACAACAACACAAACAAAGAAACAAAGTGCTTTAACATGCGTTAATACTCGGGTTCCTTTCTTAATTGACTCTTGCATTATGTATGAGAGAAGCTTTGTTACGTCAAAATACCATACCACTCAGATTTGATCACGATTTGTAACTTTGAAGAAATACAGAAATGGTATAAAGGGTTATCAGCAGAGTTTAGACATCAGTGGAAGTAACCTCATTGTCTATAATTTTTAATAATCAACCATTCTGCAGTTACGAATGTTGTTGATTAACACACTTGGCCAACATGTTTCTTATGTTATACACTACACCAACGTTAAAGCTATGACCAAAATATAATGGGTCGGGGGAGGTCGGGGTGGAGAGGGGTTTGGATTATATGTGCTGTGTAAACTGTACTATAAAACAATCCAGTGGGTAAACTGGAAGGACTTCCATCTAAAGAGATTCAACTCAAACTCGGAGAGATGGTGATGGGGTTGGAAGGTTTTGTATTGGGGGGGGGGACGTGATTATAAAAATCGATTTTACCTAAACTCAATCCCTACTCGTACCCAATCACATTTCACTACTACACCCCAATCCAACCGGAGCAGACAAAAATGGCCAATTCACCAGGATCAAATATATCTGGGTAAAACGTAATGAAATTATATGCAATGTTTGTCTTGATGTCTAGGTACTTCTATACAGAAATAATATCCATCGGATATGGTCACCAGGGAAGATATTTTGGAAATTATATTGTCTCTACCATCCGAAGATAATAGTCCTATCGACATGTTTCTGTCTAACACAGCTGACATTAACAATATTTATGTATGGACTATTTCTTCTCCCACTAATCTTTATTTCCTCCCTTAAGAGATTTTGCATAAGGCATCTAGTTAGGTATATGACAAAAACGCTACATAGTTACATAAAAAAAAATAGTTTCATGTATACAAAATATACACAGCACCTCCACGCACAAACATAAGAAAAGACACAAGGCGTTTCCCTTTATACATATAGCTGTGGGAGTGTACTTTCAAACATACCCAGATGGTTTCCGTCATTTCGGCAATCGCTATGATGCAATATGACTATCGGCGTGTGACTCTGGAAGCATTTCACTTCTTATACATGAATATTAAACTGAAATTATTAGTATCATTTAAGATTGAATATATTATATATTTATATGGGCAAATTGTTGTTCTTGCTATTGCTACTCAGGTCAAAATTGAGAGTCATATTTTCAAAGTTTTTTGGCTTCTTAGGACTCGTTGGTCTTAGAATGAGTAACAGAAAGAAGCAAAACCAACACGTTCTTTAAAACTTAACAAATAATGTAATTATCTAAGTTATAAAATGAAATTTTAGGAGGAAGTTACACCCTCGTGAACTAAATAAAAAATAATCCTAAAAAGTCTCTCACAAGTCCAAAAGAAGATAACCTTCTGAACGAATTCCATGTCTTGAATGTACTAATGTGCCAATATCCTTGAATGTGCCGAAGTGCTTGCAGTTTCTATATGTTACAGTGATGTTGTCTAGAATTTCTTTGAATGAGCTACAAAATAATCCCAACTTATTTCTTTAGTCCATACAGTCATATGATAATAAGTAAGTAATTATAATAAACGATTCCTCTCAAATAAATATAAACACAACATTAAATACATCTGCATATTGAGATTAAAACAATAACAATAATAGGAATAGAAAAATAATCGTTCACATCTGTCTTCATATACATCTCCACGACTCTATTACGATTTTTTATTGCAATATATCACTACGTGGCATATTTCACAACTCATCCCCAAGTAGCATATATGGCAATACTCAATCATCCAATCAGAACATTAACCCAAACTGTAAACAGGTTCATTATCAAGGGTAGGTTAAAACTAGTAAACAAGCTATTTTATAGCTCTATCTAAACATAGAATCATCAGTCATAGACCAAAACTTAAACACGCAATATAGATATACATAACAGGCTAATACAGCTCTCAAAAAATACAGTCACTGAAATTGTAAGATCTGATCTCCTGTCAGCTTTATAATATTTTTATCTTTACTCCTTCTGATGGAAAAATCGAATATGCACAGATTGAATTGAAACCATTATAACCACTGTTACCCACAAACACCATATTCTAAGAAATTCAGTATAGTTCTAAAAACAAAAATAAACAAAACTATGTATTTTGTGTATATGAGCAATATTGCCAATGGAAGAAAACGGCTGTCTTTGTTCATGAATATTTTGTTTGAACGAACATATAAAATGGGTTGTTAAATAAAACTAACTTTTTCTTTACATGTTAAAGCAAATACAGCTCATATGACTGTTGACCTCCAGAGCGTATGACTCTCTCTCTCTCTCTCTCATTTTGTTCTAAGCGTTGTTGAAATTAGCAATTCCACTAACAGTAAACCTGATCTTGCAACAACATTGTTAGTTTCTAATGCGAAATTTATGTTACAACTTTCCTAAATATTCTATGTATTGTAGTGAAATTATTACTCGCAATCGTTTTCAAAGACAAACTCTATTTTAAGAACAACGTTCTTGCCTCGTACCTACATACAGTAACAATGGTAGGGTTTTCCGTCAGCTCAGGGAAAAATATGCCTCAGGTTACATTGAAATCTATTCACTACAACTTGAATTATTTACGAGAAATTAAATGTAATGATACGAGAATCAAACTCTAGGGATCAAGGTCACTGTTACTGAAAAGTGATTATGCATCTGATTTATATTTAAGTTCGTATGTGTACACAAATTCTATACATCAGATATGCAGTATTGATAACTTTCACTTTATAAAGCGTGCAAATGTTCGACACAGCACAACATAAGGTTTTAGAGCTCTGAATGCGGTCTTGACACTGTAGTCCTGGTTTTGACTTAAAGTTTAACAAGAAAAAAAAAACATGAATTGCCATGATTATTTGAATGAGATGCTTTGGCCCAGAATTCATAAAAACGTTCAGGTTTTAAAATAAGAATTACCCTAAACTTTGAGATCAGATTTCTCGCATGCAGTTTATCATAACCGGTGAAAATATATGCAGCTTTTGGAATTTCCGTTAAAATATCTCTGTAAATTTGGAATTTGTTGCTGGGTTGGAACTGTGATTTATGCAGCGTGACTCTTTAGCACAATTCTACTTGAAATGTTTTATTAATAGAAGACCAAGTTTTAGTAATTTGCTCCTTCAAAGTAATTATGCAAATTGTATAGCATTTAATATATTTTAATCAAATTTACGACTATTTAGCTTGTAAAAGTTTGACATTCAAGGTCTGGACAATTAGTCTCTAGAAAGTGGATTCTTCACTGGGGTCTGGGTAAGAAGAACAGCAGTCCTAAACCGTGTGCAGAAAACTGCAGTAAAAACTGACAGAACGAATACCGGTATAAATAGTATGGCTATAATTCTCAGGATAGTTTTTGTACAATATTCAGGGTATCCTCTGAACGTATTCTAGACAAGTTAAGTGAACGTTTTTTTTTCTGGCAAATTATGTGATTTTTCTCTTTACATCTTTCTTTTTATTTGTGTACACCCTTTGGACCCTTAATTATGTAAACTGATAAGTTCTTGAGGTGACCACCGCCTTTGCCCAAAAGTTGTAAAGCTATTTTACACATTCATGTTCCCCCAGTATATATTGTTGTCTTGTTTATCGTGAAAAAATAAACGAAATTTTGAAGGGAATTGTTTTTACATTGATCTTTTTTAAATTCAGGTTGATCTTTTCTTTTTGAGGGACCCTTACCTGGCTGGATTTCTGTTTCCAGGTTTCGTTCCGTTCCTTGTCCATGTCTAAAATATCTTTTGTATACAAGGCTCGTACTCCCCTCCTCAGGCAATATACTCTTGGGGTGGTTTCGTTTCCCTGATAAAGTCAGTGATCTTGCCTGGGATCAGGATTTTGTCCAATTATGTGTGCGTATTGAATACTATTTACCGATAAGTGTTTATGTTGGTATTGACTATCATAGATTACCTTTTTCAGTCGTCTTATTTCTCTTATTTTTATTCTGCGGGAAAGAAATAAGTCACTTAGAAGGAGAACAAAAATGCAGAAAGTAGAGGGTAGAATATTTCGGGCATGTGGGATGGTAGAATGGCAGGCAGATGCGACACCTAGCCCATAGTAGGCTGGTCCTCCTAACATGCTCGCTACTCGATTCCACCCCTAACATTTGCTGTGGGAAAAATACTTTTGTAATGAAAGTTTGCGTGTTAATTGTTTTAATCTTGATAACTCGCAGGTGTTAGTTTTGTGTTTGTGTTCCCCTTAATGTGTTTTGTTTTGCAGTGCTTGACATTGCAGAGCCGGATGGGGTGGGGTCCGGACCTACCCCCTGCAGTTGCAAAAAGAAAACGTATACACATAAATTTACAGTCACTTGTCCCTCGAAATTTTACCATCGGTATTTTATTTTCTTGCGCACGTTTACTGGGTATCATGCACACTGAATAAATATACACATATACTTTTGCTTTGGTGCCCTTCGAGGAAGGTCAGAGCCCTTTCGAAATTTTGCCCCCCCCCCCCCAACACTTGACCTGAACCTGCCCGTGTATTGTTATGCCCCTTTTAGAAATACCGGTTTGACCTGTACTACCGCGTTAGCCAGTAGCATTGGCATAACACCTTCATCATTTCTTACTGAAAGGGGCACTTCTCTTTTTTTCTTTGTTTCCTGTATGTAACGTTCGTATTAATTTATGCTAGGATCTGCAAACTTCCTATTCTTGTCGTTGTTGGTGGTGTTGTTGTTGTTGTGGGTTTAACGCCATTTTCAGCACATGATAGGCTAAACATGGCGGCTAGTATACGCGAAAATGAGACACCTATGGGAAGATCCACCGAACAACTGGAAATTGCTGGCAACCTTTCTCAAATACACAGTTTCGCCGAGCCCGAGATTCGAGTCATGCGGAGCGAGCGAGGTGAGAATATTCAATGATTTTAAAGGCAAGCATCTTAGACCACACGGGTACCTGAGCCCATGATTTTCCATTTCTAATTGTTAAATCGTTATTCAGAGTAGGGTTTTTTTCCCTCCCCTTCCTGGTTGTCAAGCCGTGCAGCTCCTATCTTAGCCCCCCCCCCCATTCTACTGGAAAAGGTATGTCAGACTGCCCTTTCCGGAATTGCACCAACTCCCCACCATCATTCCGTGCCCCCTCTCCCCCCTCCCCCTCCGGTGTTTCAGGCGGACAGGACCACTTTGTATTAATTTACTAGGTTAAATACCCGTCCTAGGCCGGGAATAAAAAAAGAAAAAGAAAAAAGTAAAATAATTGGCATCAGCGACTTTAAAAGAAAGTTTGAACATACAAATACAAAGTAAAGTTTTAAAAGAATTGTGATGCCGCCGCAAGTTTCGAACTCGCGACCTCTTGTTTGGCAGCCTGGACTCACAGAAAGACAAATGTGGATGTTTATATATGACTAGGTTGATTGCCCATCCTAGGACGGGAATTTAAAAAGTAAAATAAATAAATAAATAAACTGGGTGAGAGAGTTTAAAAGAAGATTGATGATAAATATCATAAAAGTAAAAAAAAAAAATAAAAAAAATATTGCGAATGCCGCCACGAGTTTCAAACTCGTGTCCTCTTGTTTGGCAGCCGGAACATATAGAAAGACAAATATGGTTGTTTATGTATAAGATTTACCAGGGTTTCTACCATGCCGTGTTTTTCTTTTTTTTTTTTTTTTCTTTGAAGTGGGATAAGATGCTTTACCACATCTGATCATGATATCTACAATGCAATTTATTATTTCTTTGTATAACTCTTTGCTATTTTTATCCTTTGTGTATAGTAGGCTTTCTATCTGAAAGGTACCATACTGAGTTGTAATTTTTGCAGTTAATTTCTTTCTCTCTTTATTTGCTTTGCAGTTCAATATCGAATGGTTTTTCTTTTTTTTGTTTGTTTGTTTCTTTTTTGCGTATAAACTTTTTTTTTTACATAAAGTGGCATACTGGTAATTTTTTAAAATATCTTCCAAATGCTACACCTCCAGTTAGCCAAACATCATGTAGGTTCATATATATCATGCTTTGCATCGATGTTGACTTAATATTTGCACAGGTTTTCATTAGGATTTCTAAATTCCACTTTATAATCTGTTTTCCTGCTAAAATCTTGGATTAAAAGTTTGTATATATTGAAATATTTTTCCTTAGTCCATATTTTCTTGATCTGACTATATCTAAGAATTGTAATTTAGTTATATTATTGTTTCTGTATATCCCAGGTATTTGTTTCAACGAATACACAAAGAAATATATATTTTTCCACACAGACTCCCTTTTATCCATTTTTTAAAATGTTATTTCAAATATTTTCTAATCTATAATGTCTAAGGTGTGGGGTATTTAGTCATCCCTCCTTCATTATTTTATGAGTATTCGCTGCGGAGGTAATGTAATTTCCATCCCCATATGAATAGGATTATTTCTTTGTCAAAGGTATCTATGATTCTGTTCTTTAAATCTACCTAGTCAAACATATACCATATTTTAATATACATATGTTTGAGCGACCTGCATTCGATCTATTATAATCAAATTTGCATGAGCCTACATTTGTAAGTTAGTTCGTAGTTTTTCTAAAATGTGTTGAATTTTTATACTCTTAAATCTCCCCCCCCCCAGTCACTCCTAAACCTTTTACACGTGTCGTTACAAGTTCTGGTTTGAGTCCAGGGTGGTTCCCCCGCCAGTTACCTATTAACAGAATTTCAGGTTTTCTATTGCTTTCCCAAAGTCCATAAATTCCTTTTCTAACTGTTTGAAGGGGTAGGCATTGGAAGTAAAATTGGTATAGTCATGAACATGCTGTACCATTTTTAGTTCCTTTCTGAGGTTTAGGAGTTTAATTCCCTTTATATTTTTATTGTTATGTATTTTTATTCGGAGGGCTTCTATTGCTATTACATATAATATCATCGATAAGGAACAATTCTGTCTCGGTGAACGTTATAGTTTTAGTTTTTCCATATGCCTGCTATTTCCTTTTCTTATTTCTTCCATGATTTGCATCCCTCTTGCTTTAATATATAAATTGGAGAATTCACCTGCCCTTATTTTGTGCCAGTGAATTTTTGTAATCTTATAAAGCTTCGTACTGTCTCCTCGCTTTTATTTTATCCTCTTCTTTTTGTACTTAAATATTTATTATTGTATTGCATTCTCTTTGCCTTCCCCGTCTTATGTTTTGTTTGACTTGACAATACGTTTTGGTTATTGATTTAATTTCCTTCTTAATCCCCCCCCCCCCCAGCTCTTTCATTAGGTTGTAATATTCCCTATTTAAAAAGGTTTCTAACAGTACTGTAGTTATGGCTTTGTATTCTTCGTCTTCTACATCTGAGTTGTTTAATTTCCATGGGTTCTGACCCAATCTTGCCCAGCTTCACTTGGTAACAGGTAAATCATAGCTAAATTAACGGTCGAATAATTCAGTTTTCTTGTATCTATTTGCAGTTTTGACTGTATTATACAAATCTGTATTTCAGGATGCCTGAAACCTCTGCAATCAGTACACGTACTGATGGAAAGAAAATTCAAACTTACGCTTGTTATTATGGTGTATATTTGTAACAGCTAGCAAAACTGTATACGAATTGGACAGTGACGACCACATGTGAAACTATTGAAGTCAGCCAAGTCTAAAACGTTCTTGAAACTTTAAAAAAAAAATCATTTATTTATCAGTAATTTTTTTAAAGATAGTATATATCCTTTTGGTCGTTCCCTTGCCACATAACTTGGAATTAGTGCAGAGAGTTTCTCAGTTTACCATCATAAAATAAAGGTATGCTCTTTACCGATAGAGGATATTTGCTTCTATCGAGTGAACAACGGATATATTTCATTTATGTCATTTTTTTTATGGGTGGAATATATTCATTATTCACTCGATACAAGCCGATTTTACTTGCATGTTATGCTCAAACGTTTTGGCTAGCAAAATGTATAAGAAATTGAAGTAGACGCTTTCTTACTGGATAATGTCAGCTGATCACCATTTATTTTCTGCTGTGTTTTTCTTGGTATTTGCATAGAAAATAGTAGTAGTAACTGAACCAGCTTCAGGCCAATTGGACCCATGTGACCCAGTCGGAACCCGCATTCACAGGTGCCCCGCTTTAGTAATTTTTAAAAATATATCTATAGAGAGAAAGTAATTTTATATCGATGGAAAAAAATTTTAAGTTCAATATCGTATAAAACTTGTTTAAAAGTTTATTTCCAAATACCGTGCTCACAGGGGGCCCCTCGCGTAAATCCAGGGAGCCCGCCAAAATGATCCAAATCGGGCCCCGCGTTTGCTAAGGCCACTACTGAGTAATAACATAGTTCTCTTTCATAACTCAGCGATGAATACACATAATCAAAAAGAAATATGAAAAATAGGTTGCTGGATTCGAATCTGGTACACCTGCGTGATATGTGGATATATTTACCATTAAACTAAGAATATTACGAAAATACTCTTCTAATTTCTTGGTCATAATGTTATCAATGTTTATCGATCACATTGAGACAAAAACCATTTTAATTTGATTGGTTGGTTGGTTGGTTGGTATGTGTATGTGTATATGTATAACACCATTTTATTTGGCTCTACATGGCGGCCAGTATTTGTGGTGGAAGAAGAATTCAGGAAGACCCACAGACCCACAGGAAGCTACTGGCAAGCTTTCTCGCATACCCACGTAGGTAGAGTCGAGACTCGAACCCATGCGAACGGATGTTAGTGTCAGTGACAAAATAAAGGTGAGCGCCTTAGACCACTCGGCCACATGTGACCCCATTCATAATTGATTCTAGTGAATTATGAAAAAATATTTTAAATGGAAAATCCACTGATTCGCAGACTAGCATATAATAAAAATATGTATAATCATCTCAAATTCATGTACATAATAAATGCTATATACAGTAAAAAAAATATAAATAAAACAACCATCTCTCCTATAAAATATATACTGTCTCTATCTATATCTAAATAACCACGCCTATCTTCATAATTAAAACTTTATACAGTCCGAATTAAAAGCACTATGCTATTCCGGATTATGGCCAGTTATTCCAGTCCCGTTTAATAAGCACACTAATACAGTCGCGTGATTACGTAAAGTGATTACATAAGCCACTACTTTATGGATACCGAGAGCAGAACCCTGATATTTAGACCGTCCAACTCAAGCGATCGCTTTATTTCCGTCTCGCTGGTAATCGCAATAGCGAAATTAAGTCATATATAATACTCTTAGGTGACACATATAAATTATACCTAAGCGAGATATATACTAAACCTTTGGGCGACACGTGAACCATTCGGCGACCGGCCGCCCAAAGGTTGGTTGTATGCATGAGCGTACATCGTTTTACCGTTCGGCGACAGCAAATGGGCGACAAAAAATGTATGTTTGTCATTTATTGTATTTTACCAATTTTCCGAGTATTTTCATAATCCTTTCAGTATTCCATACAGTATTCACTATATAGGCACAATCATGACTCGTACGTATTTACACATTATCAGTATACAATGATGTCGCCGAAAGGTTGCACCCTAGACGTTGTCGCCTCAAAAGGTCGGATATATATAGGCAGGCGGTGCGTATATATATATATATATATATATATATATATATATATATATATATATATATATATATTCCGACAAGCAGAAATCCTTTCGAATGTTGCATTATGTTTAGAAAACTGGGCTCTGCCTGCATAAGCACATGGGCCAGTAAAGATAAAAACTGGTTTATTTTCTGATGGTTTCGTTATGCATGGCTAGTGCAAACAATGGTTGAAAGAAACATTTTTCTAATTATGATCAGATAACGACTATTTGATTTCTCGTTCCAGATCTGGTCAAGAAAGATAGGAAATTCTACAAAATATGTTTACTGTAGTCAAAACAAGTCGTCATTGGAAACTGAGAAATATTTTGCATTAGATCTATGTTTCATTTTCAGAATTTTCAGAAACACATTGGCATCGTTTTGTTGTTCTAAATATGATGTAATGATTGAATGAGGAAGAAACATTGAAATTGAAAAAGAGCTCAAAGAGTATGCAAAGTATGTATTAACAAAAATACCATGTACGTAGTAAATGAGTATAATTTGTTTGTAGATTCAGTTCTTATACCAGTATAAGACGAAACCATGTCGACGGGAGTTATTATGGCCAAATATTTCATAGTGTTTGTAATTTGCTTTTAAACTAAGGGAAGAGCTGTAAAAGTATCAGTATCAACACCTTAACAAGTGAATTTAACTATAATGCGGACCGTGTTTTCTACTCCGTTTAAGATGCTATTAATTAAACAAGCATCAATGAAATAATAGACTGAGTAGTTAGATCTGTCACGTGTGGTTTATTGCGACATATAGTCTTTATAGGTTCTGAAGGTGTATGTAAAGAAAGAACTGAGCAGCCAACTTTGTTCCAATTTTGGATTTATTTCGCTTTCGAATTCTTATTTCATATGTTAAAATCAGTCTGGAGATATGTTTAATGTTGTGTTTAGATAGTTTGGGAAGAGACATTTGTTATAATTATTCTCTAGAATTACAAGGTACAAGAAAATTATTCTGGGACTATTGTGATTTATTCAAAAGAATTCTCAACAATGACATTGCGATACGTATATTCGAGGATCTAAAATTGATTTAGAACATTCGATTCTTTTGGACTTGAATATAACATTTTATGATCATTTATTCACTTCATCATACTGTACGTTCATCTAACTTTATCATCTTATAACTTTGATCATTAAATAATTTGTTAAGTTTTGCAAATCTTGTAGGTTTTGCTTCTTGCTGTTACTTAGTTTATGATCATAGTGTTTTAACAGAAATTCAGAAATATTTAAAAGAAATTAAAATTGTTTTGAAATTTAAATTCATTTTAGTTCGGAAATTTCATTGTCCATTCTCTTTAATTTTCATAGTGAAACCAACTTATCTTTTACAATGTGATCTATCGTGGAAAGTTTTGCCTCCAATCCAACCCAGGAAGGATTTGAGTGTTAAGGAAGGATGGAGCCAACCGCTATTTTCTTTCGAATTTAAATCTTATTGTTAAAGAAAGAAATTACAAATATTTTGGTCAAGTATTTGACAGAAAAGAAAATGTTTGATTCTAATGTCTTAGGATTAATTAGTAAGTCTCTATCTAGCTCTGAAATCAAATTAAAATAATTGAAATTGAAACATCAGTCAAAAATAGAGCTAAGAAAGCTTGAGCTTCAACGTGAAAAAGAAGAAGTGTAAATGTAAATGCAGTACGGAGAAAGAACGATGCAAATGCTGGAAAAAGAAAGAGAGCTGCGGAAAAGGCAAATACAAAAAGAAGAGAGAGAGAGATGCAAATTCAGGAAAAGAAAGAGCGAAAATTGCAAATTCAAAAAAAGAAAAAGAAATGATGATTCCATTGCAAATGCAAATGGAAGAGAGAGAGAGAGAGAGAAGAGAAATAATAAATGGAAATAGTACAGAAAGAAAGAGAGATGGAAATGTAACTGAAATTAAATGCAAAGGAACTGGCATGAACATTCACTTCTCGAAAGTTCAGTTTTTCATGTTACCAATAATATTAGATTAGTACCCCCTTTTAAAGAAAAAGCAATATTTGTCACATTTTATAAACGTAGGAGAGAATTTAAAATAACCAATAGACAACTGGATTTTGATATTACAAAGTGTTCTTATTTCAAAGCTCGTGAATTTTATACTTCACTGTCTTTAGAAGCAAGTGCTGATTGAGATTTGATCAAGGAATGTATCTGGAAAGGCTATGAGATCGTACCTGAATCATATCGACAGAGGTTTAGGAATTGCAAAAGAGAAAATAGCCATACCCATGTCTAGTTTGCTTGGTGTAAAAGAACACATTTTTGATAGGTGATGTACGTCTAAAAAGATTAATAAAGATTATGACAAACTATTGTAGGAATCAAAGTTCTGATAAGAATGATCAGACGTTATTATCTTTTCCTACTTATACATATTGCAGGAAACTAGGGCAAGTTATTTCTCATTGTTGTAAGGTAAAAGAAAGCAACATAATACAGAAAGAGCTGCTTCAAATGCTCTTGTTTCTCAGAGGTCAAGGTCGTGGCCACCTATTGTAAACGATGCATTTGTTATGTCAATAAGCCCCAGTCTGATTTTATTATGACGAATTTTGTACCATTCTTGTCAAAAGGGTCTATAACACTTATTGGTGATTCGATCAATCTTATCCCTATTAAATTGTTAGGGGACACAGGAGCTTATCATAGTCTTTTATTACGAGATACTTGCCATTGTTTGAGAAGTCTTCTACTTGTGATAGTGTTTTTGTACAGGGAGTACAGTCCGGCTTTATTGAAATTTTACTCCATAATATTAATTTAACACCGGACTAGCAGCACGGTGAAGTCTTTAACCATTTATGGTGTTCATTTATTGCTAGGCAATGATTTATCTGGAGATAAAGTTGTGATTAATTCACTTATAACCATACTGAAAATGAAATCCCTGATTTATATTGCGATTCTCTTTTAAACACTCATTCACTTATTTCTAATTAGAATGACAAACGACAAACAACAAACACTTGTCGCCGAACAGGGAAAGAGCCCGTGATCTCCTGTTTCGTTCAGAGAGTTATTAGCGAAACTGATTCCGCAGTGGTACCAAACTGCAATTTTCTGCAAAAATGGGGTCCTTATGAGAAAATAAAGACTACCGAAGGAACCGGCTGGTGACAAGTGGTCAGTGAGCTATCAAGTTCTTGTTCCGAAGTCGTATAAACAGGAAATTATTAATTTAGCCCATAAAACTCCTGGGGTGGCCATTTAGGAGTCAACAAAACATATCACAAGATGTTACATCATTTTCATTGGCAGAAGATTAACAGTGATGTTTCTAACTAGTGTTGGGCTTGTCACACGTGTCCGATGGTTGGAAAACGCGACCAAAATGATCCCTAATGCTCATTTACAACCTATTCCTGCATTTGACGAACGATTCAGCAGAATAGTGGATAGTGGTAGACTGTGTATGTCCACTTACGTAAGACCAAGTCAGGCAATAAATACTTCTTCACCATAATGTGTGCGGCGACAAGATTTCCAGAGGCAATTCCTTTTATCTGAATATTAAGACTAAAACTATAGTAAAATAATTAATAAACGTCATAACAGTTTTTGGTCCTCCAAAATCCGTCCAGTCTGAACAAAGTTCTAATCTCATGCCAGGAATCTTCCAACTAATTATGTATGAATGAGGTATGCAATAATTTAGTTCTTTACATATGAAGGCCAATCCGCATTGGAAAAATTTCATCAGACTTTAAATAATATAATACGGTCAAATTGCTTTGATACCATAAAAGATTGGGACGAATGTGCTCATTTACAATTTTTGCTTTTAGGGAATCCGTTCAAGGGTCCATAGAATTTTGCCCTTTTGAATGTAGTTCTGGACACACTGTTCGTGGACTATTGAAGTTGTTGAAAGAGAATATTTTCAACAGAGGAACCAGATTAATTTATTTGATTATTTCTCTGACTTAAATTACAAACTGTCGAAACCTGTTGAGGTGATATGATATAATCTTATCTACCCAATCATAGATCAAAGTAATGTATGCAAATCTACAAAGGAAAGAACTTTTTAGCCTGTGATAAAGTTCTGACTTTTTTTCTCATACCTCAAAATCCTTTTTAAACAAGGTATTATGGTAAATTTAGTTGCTCCTGTCCCACACAGGAACGATCTAAATGATAACGTACAACCAAATTACATAAATTTGGTTCAACCTGTCTTCAGCATTCGGCAATATTAAGGATTTGCATAAGAAACATTTACATCTAAAGCCATAGGAAAAGAATAATGTGAATATGTGAATATAAGCATTTTTTTCCAGATTTTCCAACAGGAACACGCGAATTCTGCTATGATTTTGAAATTGTAGCTTCCAAGCTTAAAGCCAGCTGCTAAATGTATTAATCCTCTCACGCCTGAATGCTTGATAAAAGAAATTGAATATTTCTTGGAGAATAACTGTATTGAACCAAGCAAAAACAATTGGAGTTGGCCTTGTATTCTTGTGTCGAGACCAGATAATTCTTTCCGTATATGCATTGATTACATTTAAGTGAAAAGTGTTGCCAAAACAGACTCATTTCCAATAACAAGAATTGATCATTGTATTAACAGAATCGGAAATGCAAAATATGTCACCAGGTTTGACTTGTTAAAATGGTTCTGGCAGATTCCGCAAAAGAAATGTCGCCCCTTGCAGCTACAGATGGACACTACCAGTACAAAGTATTGCCATTTGGTCTGAAAAATTTTCCCTCAACATTCCAGAGTTTAATGATCATGGTAGCATCTGGTATGTCTAGCTGTGTTGCGTACATCAACGACGTCGTTATATACAGCGACACCTGGAAACTATCCGGAAATTCTTATTTCGACTGGGAGATGCAAATTTGACAATTCAAGTAAACGTGAGTTTTCCCGAGCTTGTGGCACATTTTTAGGTCATTTTGTGGGACATGGCAAAGTTCAGCCTGTGGAAGCTCAGGTTGATGCTATCTCTGAAATTTCTGTTTGT
Organism: Megalonaias nervosa; assembly: GCA_016617855.1. Classification (NCBI taxonomy): domain Eukaryota; kingdom Metazoa; phylum Mollusca; class Bivalvia; order Unionida; family Unionidae; genus Megalonaias; species Megalonaias nervosa. The sequence goes on along the minus strand of JAECUM010007325.1, from coordinate 795 downwards.
ATCAGTAACAAACAACTGATACAATATTAAGACATGACTGAATAGTATCGGAAATTTTGCTCAAATGTCAGGAGGCAATCAATAAATTAAAGGCCATACTTAAAAGTGTACCAGTTCTTTCATTTCCAAATTTTAACCAATCATTTAAAATATATGTCGATGCAAGTGTTACTGGAATATTAATTCGAGTAGTCAAAAATGTGTGGATCATCTAGTGTGCTATTTCTCAAAATAAATACAATAAACATACACCTGGCAAAATTTGTTACTATCGGGAAGGACTGCTTGGCTTTAAATTTTGTCGTTACATCACTTTACAGTGCAAATTAATTTAGCTTCTTCTCCGATTATTGTATTCAGTGTTCACAACACCCTTATTTTCATCAGCAAAATGAAAACTAAAAACTCAGTGACTGTTGAGGTGGAATTTGATATTGCAAGAATACAACATCGACATTACGCACATGAAGTGAAAAGAAAGTGTAATCACAGATACACATTCAAGTGTAGTGAAGTATTGTATTGTTTTAATTTGTATATATTTCTGTGTTATTCTTAAGGCATCTTGCTGTATAATTGTAATTGTTTTTATTTGTACTTGGCTGATTTTAAAACAGAAAGTCTTATTGCATATATCTTTCTTTTCGTCATGAGGGTAGGTGTTATTGTGTGATGTATATTTATATTTTTGTAACGTTTAATAGATGACTGTATCTGTATTATGTGTAATTTGTATTCTTGACTATAAATTGTAATGATCACCTATACCCAATATATCAGATAGGTAATTTTTTT